>CM075474.1:10687743-10855243 GCA_037950665.1 Hypophthalmichthys nobilis | reverse complement strand
AGCTGCATGTTACAGTTTTTTTTCAATTGCTAACATACTTTTGTCCAATCTGTAGTCACATTTTCAAAACTCTAAACACATTTAGCAGAACATCCATCTGTTGTGACCATACCATTAAAACAATTCATGTCGTTTTCACACAAAATGCAGTCAATTAACATGTTTATAAAATGTTTAAATTTTCTTTTCATATAAGCTTACCCCATACCAAAATCATGGATCTTTCTCATCTTATTTGCAAATGCTTAAACACAGCAAGTCAGAAATGAAGACCCAACGTTCCAATCATTAAATATAGTATAAAACCTCTACTTCTGCAACAACAGCAGCTCAAAAGTATTGAAAAAATATATAAAACAAATACTGAAGCATTTTTAATTAGCAGATCACTGAATTATTGAGAAATAGCAGATTCCAATCTCAGTTGGAGGCACAGTCAGGTGTTGAAGTTCTTCATACAGTAAAATAGGACTCTTTGAATTGGATTTGTTCAGTGAGGATGAAGAACAACACGGAGCAAAAAAAAAAAAAAAAAGAATTCTGAGATAAAAAGTCACAATTACCTTTTATACTTTTTTATTCTGTGGCAGAAAAAAAGCTTCAACAGTAACCAAAGGCCATGTATGTTGGATTTGTTGTTGATCAGTGGCAGCAACAATTCTACAATGCTACAACAATTCCACTTCCACTGTTCCATATATGCAGAATATGTGGTCTGCGTAGGGCACTAACTACCAAGAGGACACCATCCCACCCTCTATGAGGGCACCATCAACACCACACACCCACCCTCAGAAAGAGATTTCAACCAAGGGGCCAAATGAAGTTCTGTATAGGGGACCCATTTGACCAGGGGACCCATTTTGCACATTCTATAAAATAATGACTCATTTACTTATGTTGCCAAGAATGCACACATTCAACACTCAACCAAAAATGTAGAATGGCTTACATGTAAGCATTCTACTATTGCTGCAGTAAAAAGAAACTGAATTATAAAAACAATGGATTTCATATTTTCTGCAGGTAGAACTGAAACATGACAAGTAATGCAGTTTTCGTAATGCCATCAACTGTTAGTATTTTGACAGTCATAGCGCTTTGATTCACTATATGTTCATGTTGGATAGAAAACTAGTGCTAGTGTTTTGACAGAATGACTCGATTTTGAATCAGGTTTGCTGTTTTGATAGAGTTAGTATGTGTTGAAAAAGGTTTTTAGCATTTTGAAATGTACAGTTTGGGTTTATTTAACAAAATATGGTTTTGGGCAGAAAATACTATTGGCTATATACTATTGGCAGAAAATAACTATTTGGCTAATTGTGTGATGTATGTGTGTTGCTGTGTTAAGAGTTTAGAAAAAGTACTTTATGTATTGATAAACGCTTGTTAGCAATTGAAAAAAAAATGTAATTGCAATTTAATGAAAATGTATTACAGATTAAGTTTATATTACATGCAATTATGCTGAACTTTAGAGTGCTTTTTGGCACACTTAAGTAGGACTTAAGTACATCTTTATATGTATTTCATAATCAGCATTCTTGATAAAATGAAATATACTTCAATGTCATTTCTACTGAAACTTGTATGTCACGTACTTAAATTGGTGCTGTCAAATCAATTAATCACGATTAATCGCATATAACATAAAAGTGTGTGTGTGTGTGTGTGTACATATACAGTATCTCACAGAAGTGAGTACACCCCTCACATTTTTGTAAATATTTTATTATATCTTTTCATGTGACAACACTGAAGAAATGACACTTTGCTACAATGTAAAGTAGTGAGTGTACAGCTTGTTTAACAGTGTAAATTTGCTGTCCCCTCAAAATAACTCAACACACAGCCATTAATGTCTAAACCGCTGGCCACAAAAGTGAAAATGTCCAAATTGGGCCCAAAGTGTCAATATTTTGTGTGGCCACCATTATTTTCCAGCACTGCCTTAACCCATGGAGTTCACCAGAGCTTCACAGGTTGCCACTGGAGTCCTCTTCCACTCCTCCATGACAACATCAAGGAGTTAGTGGATGTTAGAGACCTTGCGCTCCTCCACCTTCTGTTTGAAGATGCCCCACAAATGCTCAATAGGGTTTAGGTCTGGAGACATGATTGGCCAGTCCATCACCTTTACCCTCAGCTTCTTTAGCAAGGCAGTGGTCGTCTTGGAGGTGTGTTTGGGGTCGTTATCATGTTGGAATTCTGCCCTGCGACCCAGTCTCCGAAGGGAGGGGATCATGCTCTGCTCATTCATGGTTCCCTCAATAAACTGTAGCTCCCCAGTGGCGGCAGCACTCATGCAGCCCCAGACCATGACACTCCCACCACCATGTTTGACTGTAGGCAAGACACACTTGTCTTTGTACTCCTCATCTGGTTGCCGCAACACACGCTTGACAACATCTGAACCAAATAAGTTTATCTTGGTCTCATCAGAACACAGGACATGGTTCCAGTAATCCATGTCCTTAGTCTGCTTGTCTTCAGCAAACTGTTTGCGGGCTTTCTTGTGCATCATCTTTAGAAGAGGCTTCCTTCTGGGACGACAGCCATGCAGACCAATTTGATGCAGTGTGCGGCGTATGGTCTGAGCACTGACAGGCTGACTCCCCACCCCTTCAACCTCTGCAGCAATGCTGGCAGCACTCATACGTCTATTTCCCAAACACATCCTCTGGATATGACGCTGAGCATGTGCACTCAACTTCTTTGGTCGATCATGGCGAGGCCTGTTCTGAGTGGAACCTGTCCTGTTAAACCGCTGTATGGTCTTGGCCACCGTGCTGCAACTCAGTTTCAGGGTCTTGGCAATCTTCTTATAGCCTACGCCATCTTTATGTAGAGCAACAGTTCTTTTTTTCAGATCCTCAGAGTTCTTTGCCATGAGGTGCCATGTTGAACTTCCAGTGACCAGTATAACAGAGTGAGAGCGATAACACCAAATTTAACACACCTGCTCCCCATTCACACCTGAGACCTTGTAACACTAACGAGTCACATGACACTGGGGAGAGAAAATGGCTAATTGGGCCCAATTTGGACATTTTCACTTAGAGGTGTACTCATTTTTGTGGCCAGCGGTTTAGACATTAATGGCTGTGTGTTAAGTTATTTTGAGGGGACAGCAAATTTACACTGTTATACAAGCTGTACACTCACTACTTTACATTGTAGCAAAGTGTCATTTCTTCAGTGTTGTCACATGAAAAGATATAATAAAATATTTACAAAAATGTGAGGGTGTACTCACTTCTGTGAGTACACCCTCATATATATATATATATATATATATATATATATATTTACAAACTTTGTTACATGTGATTAATTGCAATTAATCGATTTGACAGGACTAATTTGAATATATTTGTAATTACACATTTGTAATGATGTAGTTGCAATTTAGTACATTTAAAATATATTAACTTTAAATGTGAGCATAAATAACACACTAGAGTTAAAATTAGTTTTAAAAGTAAATGTGCTTTAGTACGATAGTCAAAACATCGAAATAAGTGTTCCTTTAAAGCGCAACAAAAGTTTATTGAAGCATAATTATTTAAAATGTTAATTTTTTAAAGTGTACTTAAGTGTGTTAAGAAACAAAATCATGAAAGTGAACACTCTTTAAGTAGGCCCCACACTTAAACGACCTTTTATTTCATTGATATTACATTATCTGTAAAAAAAATATATACTATGAAGATTTGAAGTACTCTACAAGTGCACATTCAATACAATTAAGTGCACATTTCCCCCCCCCCCCAAGGGTTTGCTTGTAAAACTTTTCCTAACTTTTAGCTTTGATTGGCAGGTTACACACAGACCAATGTGGGTGAAGCACTGGCGGCTGTGCACGGCTCTGAATTCAGCCAAACCACCATCTGCCGCTTCGAGAACTTGCAGCTCAGCTTTAAAAACGCCTGCAAGCTCAAATCTATCCTGGCAAAGTGGCTGGAGGAGGCTGAGCAAGCCGGTGGTGAGTCAACACACTCCTGAGAGGGATTATTTATATACTTATTTACCACAACCATACCATTATCCCAAAGTTTTTAGTGAAAACTTAAGATTACTTAGCTCTAATTTGCGACTCCCATCAGCTCTTTTTAATGAGAAGATGGGCATGCATGAGCGTAAACGGAAACGGAGAACAACCATCAGGTAAATGGGGAATTTGAACTAAACAAAACCCATTATATCAGCATCTCCCTCTCATTAATTCCTAATTAATTCTTAATTTCCTCTCTCAGTCTTGGGGCTAAGGAAGCCTTAGAAAGAAACTTTGTGGAGAAGAGCAAGCCATCGTCTCAGGAGATTGTGCGAATGGCAGAGGGTCTCCATCTGGAGAAGGAAGTGGTCCGTGTGTGGTTCTGTAACCGCCGGCAGAGGGAGAAGAGGGTGAAGACCAGCCTACACCACAGCTCGTTCATGGCCAAAGAGACTGCAGCCTGTAGACCCTGAAGAACCAGAGTCTCAGCGATGCTGTACTGTGTGATTGTCCATAGGCAAAAAATCAACAACAAACTTTGGAAGTGAATGGGTTTTTTGTACAAACTCACCAGCAGGAGTGAGTGAGAATGTACAGTGACCCCAAAAAGTATTTGAGCACACCTAAAAATGTCTGAATGTTATCTCATAGACAACACACTATGACCTTCTGAAACATTTGGTCTCATTTGAAACAGCTGAAAAGTTCACACAGGTGTCCTATCAGAATAACCACAGGTGTAATTCATCACATTACCTACTGTATGAATACGATCCACTAATGTTTTACAAATACATAAGCTGTGTTTGAAATCGCCCCCTAAATCCTCGTTCACTATTTCCTACATTACTCCACTAGTCCATTTGAAGGAGTGAATGAAAACAAGTGAGCGAATTTGGACACTGAATGAAGATTTATCTTGAACTCTGTCGTGGAAACTAGCATGTATAAACCTTAGTTAAATAATTTAATCTATTATAAAGGAATTTATACCTGTATTACGCTGTAGCCACATTGGACCAGCGGTTTGGAAAATGGATGGATGGAAGATTTAGCTGCGGTCGCCATCTTCTGGCGAGACAAGGGAATTTATTCGGCATGACCCTCACAGTGTATTATTGGTATTCTCTAGCCATTAAGTGCATAGTTATATATACAGGTAGGTAGATACCACATTCGACCGCTCCAGACACATCAGCGTGTCCGCCATCTTGGAACAGTCAACGTGTCATCACTCATAATGAGAATCAGTGATGCCACAACATTGCGCAGCTTCTGGTTGTAAAAACCACCAAGGTTTAAATTCCCGAAGAAATGGGATAACCTTTCACAGGTGAGAATGTGTGGGTTTGTTTTTATATGTATTAACTCAATATTACAGGTTTTTAAACTACTTTTTAATGTTGTGTTAGCTGACGCCTTTGTCTTGTTGAATTGTGTTAGTTTAGCAAAATCACCTGCTAAAGTCTATTGGAGATATAGATATTCATACATGCATCTAACTATGGTTGCAGATGCACAGAGATATTGCTCTCAAATGTTCATGGACCAGCTTTGACCGTTCCAATATGGCGGACGGCTTACGTATAATGGCCCATAGAAACAAACGCTAATGAGGCATATATGTATATACAGTATATCTATGGTTGAGTGTACATCAGTTGTAATCACTCTAAGTTGTATCTTATTGCGGTGCATTATGGGGTTAAATTAGTGCACTCGATAACGTCCACTATGGTTTCGGATGCCACTACAAATGGCTGTCCCTAAGGGTATAGGGGGCGATTTTGGACACAGCTGTGTCACAATACTTTCTCTTAATATTACACTGTTTTATCATTTACATTTTGCCAAATTTTGTTAAATTTCTTGTTTGAAAACAGCAATTGGTTTGATATTGTGTTATATAGGCTAAGGCAATGATTTTTGTATATTTTTGATTATTTTTTGCATTTTATTTGCTTTATGAATTATAAAGGAATTTAAGCAGCCTACTCATTGAAATCTAAACTTGAGCAGTTATATACATTTTTTTTATTAATTTTTTTTTTTTTATAAAAGAGGATCTTTGTGATGGTTTCTACTTTAAAAAGTACAGAATAGCATCTTGATACTTTTTAATGTTGTTAAAATAATTTATTCGTCATTAATATATTTAAATACATTCCAATCAAAGTTTAATATATTAGCAAAATATGCAAATATTCTAAAAACATAACTGAAAACACATCCTGGAAATGTGTCACTGCACTGTAGAGTTTTGTATGAAGCAGCCCAACCTTTTTTGCGATATCATTTGTATAGAAATTATGAATTTGTCCAAATAAATGACTAATATTGTGGTCATGCCTGGTTTGTCATATTATCATAAGATCCTGCAAGTCATTAGCTGCTCTGCAACATTCTGTTGGGCATTATTATGTGAATTACATGCTTCGCATGAATCGTACCAACATGGTGTGTTGTGATTCAGATTATTAAACATAATCAAACATCATTCCAATGGGAGGGAATTAAGCATCTATCATGTGTGTATATGTGGCATGTGTTAATTTAATTTGGTGTCTAGTACTGCATACGGTGGTATCATCAGAGCCCTGCTGGCTTTTACTGAGGGATTATTTACAGTATTACTTTGTTCCTGACAGTGTAATAATGAGGTAGCACAGTCTCTCACCTGCACACAACCGCTCTCAGCAGAGAGATATGGGTGATGATCTATATGATCATCATCTTCTGCCATTGACTGTGTCAGCAACACATCCCTAACCACCCGATACGATCTAATAATGCAATAAATACAGTATACTCTGGGATAATGTTGACAAGGTTTGACATTTTCAGTATATACTGTATCATACATAAATATGATCACTGAGAAAACAATAAAACGCTGGATTTGTCCGTATGTATTCCAGCAGGTTCTGCAGGAACGCTTGCAGCAGTTACACATCCATACCTCATTAAATTACTTTGAAATTAATGGACTGCACCGTGGCTCATTTAAGAAAGGTCACTCTACAAACTCATTAAGACCTTATTTAAAAATCATGTTTCATTATGATTATGAATAATGATGTCTAATTTAATGAAATATGAAATGCTCTAAAAGGCCATTAGGACAATTGTAGAGGTTTGAAGGTTTCCCACCATTTAACAGTTCAGTACAGGTCATCCTCTTGTTTTTAGTTGGCATCTTCATGATTGTACAAATTATCTGATTGTTAAATGCTGAAATACATGTTACACACCAATTATTCACAAATATGAAGGTACTTTATTAATTAGAAAATCAAATCAAAGCATAAACTGTACATTCATATACACACTGTATTGGTTAGAATGAAAGAACCTTTTTTTAAACGTGTTGAGAAGTACGTACAGATGAAGTTGCAAAAACAAAAAAAACAAAAAAACTGCTACTGTAGTTCTCCTAAAGGCTGGAATACACTATACGACTTAAAATATGTACAGACTTTAAAACACTAGGCATCATTTCCGACTTTGTAAATGGTTAAAGAGAAAACTGGGCATCATACACTAAACGACTGAGGATCATACACTACCAGACGTTCAAATCACAACAAACTCACACAGAAACATTCGCTTTGAAAAATAAAAACAATTTGTTTTGTTTAAAATGGGTTTGCAGTGATGCCATAGAAGAACCATTTTTTGGTTCCCCATAGAACCTTTCAGTAATCAGTTCTTAAAAGAATTGTGAAGTGTGAAGACCATTTTAATAATCTGAAGAACCTTTTATAAAGAACCTTTTTTGGAATGGAAAGGTTCCATGGATGTTAAAGTTTCTTCATGGAACCATCAATTCCAATAAAGAACATTTATCTTTAAGAGCCCAGTTGAGAATACAGTGCAGTTGAGAAGACACAAATCAAAGTTGTTGCAAAACAACATATGAGCATTCATTCACACGTTTCATTCACACAGTATTGTCCACCTCTCATGAACACAATACTTCAATAAACTTGAGGCTTTATGCAAATTACACTCATAAACTGCTTTAAAAACAGTACAAGTTTGTAACAGTAAGGGAATATATGTGCAAGGCTGTCACCTAAATTGCGGCAGTTTTTAAAACGTTCAAAAATACATGTGTGTCCAGTCAATTTTTGAAGAAGATAAACTCCATAGGACAGGGATGGGCAAATTCGATCCTGAAGGGCCAGTGTCCTGCAGAGTTTAGTTCCATCCCTAATCAAACACACCTGCCTGAAACCTTCAATTAATCCTGAAGACTGGAGGTGCGTCTGAAATTGTATGTCTGAATAGGTAAACGTTTGAATTTGAATTTACTTCATGACAGTTAAAAAAAGTACATTCTATATATAGTATGAATGTGTGTAGTATGAATGAAATCCGGATGTACTATGTCCGCCATATTGCTACTGTCATGTGACCTACAACATCTGTTGCATCGTTTCATCTCTGTGGCAAGCAGGGTAGGGCCGAGAGCCGTGGGAACGAAGCGAGGCTGGTGACGCGAGTGCTAATGAGTGCGAGTGCTAATGAGTCTCACGGAGGAGCTCCAGAAGGATAAAAGGAAGACTGACGATTGTTGAAATTGTTGTTTTATTATGTTTATATGCGGTAGTCGTCTGTGAGGGGCTGCTGCTTTACTTTCGTTTTGTTGTTTATTTTGTGACTAAAATTATGTTGAATGTTCGCCTCCTTCTTCCCAGAACTTTAAACCTAGCAACAATCTCCATTTACAAATCCTCTCCCATGGCCTCATGGGATAGTACAGTGTCCATCGACTGCTCAGGGGAAGACATAGGTCATCCAGGTGTTTTTCGAATATGTACTTAGACACACTACTCTATTGGTGTACTGTTTTTCGAATACAATACAGTAGGGAAGTATTCGATTTCGGACGCAACATAAGCTTAGATTTTAAGTGTGGTCCTCCAGGACCGAAGTTGCCCATCCCTGCCACAGGACATTAGTGGTCACCACCAATCAAGGGGTCCTTGCATATGTAGACCCTAATGATATTATCCTCTGGTTTCACAGACTAAGCTTAAGCTAGTCCCAGACTAAAATGCACGTTTGAGCTGTTTTAACTGAAAGCAACTTGTACTGACATATATGTCAGTGCCATTTTTTTTTTTTTTATCTCAAGATGCACATCAGTAATGTTTTTCTTTCTAGTGAATGTTTATAAAAGCTACTTAAATGCCCTAATTTAACTAAGGCCTAATCCTGTCTTAGGCTAAGCCCTGTCTGTAAAACCAGGCCTAAAAGTATTAATTAAACATTGTAAACAGTATTAAAACTCACAGGATTGGTTATTTCTCTGCAACACCTGAACAATTACTCAATCATTTCCATAACAATGACATGATATGTTGGACATTGTTTAAGTTTAAATGTGACCATTCTGGAACTATAATTTGTTTTGTTTAGTTTTACCTACCAAAATCATCACTCACCAAACAGTTGAAGGTTCTCAATGGTTGCATTGTTTCAAGGTTGATAAGACTTAATAACATTATCATATCAACAAAGATTCTCATGCATGATATTTTTGTAAGTAAGAAATACTGATTTTATAACAAACCTTACTGCGAAGGAAACTGTTTTCCTTAACTTACTTCCTTAAGTCATACACAACCTAAAAAGACATAAAAATACACGTAATGAGTATCTTTTGACTAACATGACACATATTTGAGATGATTAGCCCTATAACACATGGGAATCCCATGCCGTTCCAAAATCTTCCAATGTTGGTGTACATTTAAAGGATTTAAAGGACAAGATAGCACCCTTTAAGTTAAAAGTGAACTGTGTAATTTTTGCGGCAAAAATAATGGTTGTCCCCGAAATCGCATACTTTCTGAGTGAGTAGGTACTTCTTTTGAATAAGTAAACTCTTCACGATTATTAAAAAAGTACATTCTATGTAGTATGAATGTACAGTATGAACATATTCACCATATACTGCGTCCGAAATTGAATAATTCCCTACTATATAGTACAGTAGGCAAAAAACAATTCGCCAACAGAGCAGTATGCCCGAATACATGGTATTTGAAAATCACTAGGTGAAAAGTACCCTAAAGATCTACTACTTCCACTAAGACTCTCGCAACCGATGGTCTATTACAATCCCTTTTACTATCCCATGAGTCCAGAGAAGATTTATCAATGGCGGTGAAGCGAAACAACTGACATTGTAGGTCATATTTCATTCATTTCGAATTTTATTCATACTACACACATTCATACTATATAGAACATAATTTTTAATGGTCGCAAAGCAAAGCCATGTTTCCACCACAGGAACTTTCCCCAAGAAACTACGGGACTTTGGGGTGGTACTCAGGGAACAGGGTCTAAATGAAGTTCCGGGTTAAAATTCGCCCCTCAGAAAGTCCCTGCTAGCAAGGTAGTACTTTTTCAAAGTTCAGGAACTTTCGGGGGTGAGACTTGGGCACTGAACATGCTACTTGTTTGAGCATTTTGATTGGTTGATATCACGCAGCATTTTTAAAACCACCATTTTTAAAAGTCTGTTGCGGTGCATGTAGTAAGAGTTGTTTGCTATTCGAATCAACAATGGAGTTTAAAAATACGATATATTTTTATTGAGCTTTTATGTGGAGGACGAAATCCAGCAGGAACTGGAAAGTCGCGCACAGTCCTATGTCACCGGACTTAATCTTAATGGTACTTTAGAACGTGATGGAAACGCAGACAGCAACAGTTCCTGGGACAAATTGTTCTGGGTAATTTCAGTGGAAATGAGGCTAAAGTTTCAAACTAAATCGAGTACCTACTATACAGTGTGCGATTTCGGACACAGAAATTGTGAATGTCGAAAGAAGTAGTAGGTCATCAGAGTACTTCTCAGCTACTGTTTCGTGAACACTTCGGACATACTACTCCTTTCACATACTGTTTTTGCGGCTACTACTTGGTGAAGTATATGATTTCGAATACAGCCATTAGGTGTGTTCAACATGAAGCGACGCTGTGCAGACCGATTGGTGCATGACATCAAAGTAGCGTGAGAGCGATTTAAAAGCATGCGGAGCCGTCTACTCTCTAACAGCTCTCGCAGTACTTTCATGTCATACACCAATCGGTCTGCACAGCGTCGCTTCAAGTTGAACACACCTATTGATTTTTCAACCCCTCCCCTCTCAATCTGCCATTGGTTGCTCAAACAGATAGCCCCACCCCAAGCTCACACTATTGGTTGAGATGATGTTGTGCCAGTCATGCTGCTCAAATCAAAACAGTGCAATTCCATTTGGAGCCACTAGTGGTGCAAAAATTAGATACTTCACCTTTAAACCCTACACTATGTGCAGCAGATTTAGAGAGCATGTCAGTTTGAGTGCGCATTTTGTCAAAACATCTAGACCGTGATCTGCTGTATATATCTGACCAATGAATCCACTCCAGTGACTCACTGCGATACTCTAACAAGAGTATGTTTGTTTACAGTTTTCCTTCATTTATTACTTGGACACTCCCTGTTCCCACTATGAACTCAGTCTTTTGGTGGCAGTGGATGCACAGGTGTGGTGGGTGAAGAGATTTAGTCCATTCCCAGAGCCTTCAGCTGTCTCTCGATCTCAGCGTCTGAAATGGTGGCAGCTTTAGACTTTGCTGGGGAGGCGCCAGGGAGGATCTTTCCTGCTGACGGGGCTCTTACCATCTGTGGAAACAATATCAATTGTAGCCCTTTATTAGAGCAGTAAAACTTCAGATTTCACAGATCACCTGGTGCTAAAACTCTACCAGCATAAGCCTCCGTTTAATTGTTGTTTTGGGGAATAGATGTAGCACCAATCAAATATGTTCATTGTTTATGCCAAATGTTCTACAACAACAGAGCCTAAGCACTTTATTTGGGGAAAACAGGACAAAGAATCTGTGGAATATGAGTATTACATTTTGGCCCAAGGGAATACACATCTGCTGCAATCAGATACGATGATTCTGCATCTCATGAATCTAAAAAAAGGCCTACAGTAATCACAGGCACAGCCAGAGTCCAGCCATCTGCTGAAAGCAGCCGCTGGGGCTGTCGCTAGAACAGTGCAGACAAAAAGAAAGCATCTAACCTTTCCTGCGATCTCTATGCCGATCTCATCAAGCACCTGGTTCACGATGTCCTGGCATTCTTCCTCATCGCCTGATTCATCAAAAATCTCATCCAGTGTATCATTGACTGTGGACAGAAATTTGTACAAGTTGATGAAAGTCGACAGAATAACCTAATCTCTAGACCGGTGATTCTCAACTGGTTTTAGGATCCAGATGCAATTAAACCACCTGGAAACAAAGACGGTTTACGAGGTTGAAAGAGAGCTTCTGAGAATGAACTTGCTGGATATGACAGAGTTTGCCAGGTTTGAAAAAGTTTTTAAGAGTTTTGTTTGAAGCACTTACTACCAAACTAATTAATAATACATTCAATATCCTGAAGAACTGTATATTTTGCCAAGAAATTATTCTGTTTCCTGTTTTTTTTTTTCAGTGTTTTCTGTACAATCCACCTTAAATGGCACATAAAAACAAAATAAACTGTGGTTAGTTGCTTTACAGGATGGTCAGACCATCTCTTCCTGCCTAAAGCCTGGTGCAGACTGTACGATTTATAATAGTCCTGTTGCTTGTCAGACTGTACGAACATCAGTCACATCAAATCATGTCACACTGTGTGATCTCAGTTGTCATTAATGTCAGACTGTACAGTAGTCAAGACGCGTTAAAAATGGACGTTTAAAAAGTTTTACATTATCAATCCGACACGTTCAGTGACGTGAGCTGCATTTTTATGTGGGATAAAAAAGGGGGCTAGCAAACATAAACAATCTCTAGTGTTAAAGGGTTAGTTCACCCAAAAATGAAAATTCTGTCATTTATTACTCACCCTCATGTGGTTCCAAACCTGTAAGACCTTCATTCATCTTCAGAACATAAATTAAGATATTTTTGATGAAATCCGAGAGGTATATGACTCGTCCATAGACAGCAATATAATCAGAATCCAGAAAGGTACTAAAGACATTGTTAAAATAGTCAATGTGACTACAGTGGTTCAAACTTAATTTTATGAAGGGACAAGAATACTTTTTGTGTGCAAAAACAAAACAAAAAATAACGACTTCATTCAACAATATCTTCTCTTCTGTGTCATTCTCCTATGCTGTTTATGTTGTAAACACAGTTCAGAGCTTCCAGGTTCCACGTCAAAAAGTATTCTTGTCGCTTCATAAAATTAAGGTTGAACCACTGCAGTCACATGGACTATTTTAATGATGTCTTTAGTACCTTTCTGGACCTTGACAGTGGTAATTAAATTGCTGTCTATGGAGGAGTCTCAGATTTCATCAAAAATATCTTAATTTGTGTTCTGAAGATGAAAGAAGATCTGAGAGTGCGTACTTAATGACAGAAATTTCATTCTTGGGTGAACTAACCCTTTAATTTTGATCACGGCTTCTCTTAAAAAGAAAAGTGGAAAACGATGTGTGTGGAGCAAGTGGTGGTTTGTTGTTGTCTCACTAATTGCGTCATCAGGTTCTGCGCTCCTATTGGTTTTTGATTTGATGGTTGTCGTAGGAGAAGTCACACTACAGGATTGTGCGTCAAATCTTCTGACACTGCCAGAATTTTGTTGGAGGTAAAATCTGATCGCAACGGTCATTAATCGGCTGTCAGTAAACATGTCAAACTAATGATCAAAGACTTCCAATTTTGGTCTAGGATCCGAGGAATCAAAATTTGTTTCAGACAGCCAAATCATGGCCAAAATCGCACAGTGTGAACCCGGCTTAAATTGGCAGTGTTTGGCTACAATGTGGACTATAATTTTTGTCATAAGGTCTAGTTACTCAAAACTAGTGGTGAGTCAACACAGTGCCAAAACTGTTAATTGCACAATAATGAATTTCAATGGTTTCATGCTGTTTGTTGCCAACAATTCATGGCACAGAACTCATTGTGTGCACAAACCATGTCCTTGCTGTGAATTATCATTTACTTTAAGGGGTTTATACATGGTTTCTGAAAATGAGGGCATGTCACACAGCCTGTCCAGGTTGGCGCCTGCATAATTTAGCTGCTTCTACCAAATGAATGATATTTTTGCCAAACTTGACTGGACACCACACCAGGCATTTTGATGTAAAGTGAAGTGTTGATAAGCCTATTTATTTTGCTATCCTGATAATTATATGGTGATTTGAATTTTAAAAATACAATGAAACTCGCCATATACAGTAATCTTACATAGTCCAGATAGCATTTAGCATAGTTTTTGCACTGCTGAAAAACAACCAGAAGAAAGAGATCCACCATTTTAGAACCACCAAAAAAAAAAAAAAAACTTACGCATGTCCTCCGTCATTCCCATTTTTAAGTTCTCCTTTTGGAAGTCCTGCATCGTTTGTAGCGTCTTCTTGGGGTCCATTCTTTTATTGACAGTCTGCATAGTCTGAGAGACAGAAAGAGTTCAAACAATCCATCACATTCCCGGAGAATAAATAGAGCATCCTTACGGTGCACAAACGGTAATAAAAATAACACAAGCTCTGACAAAAATCCACCACGGACGAATACATTTTGAATGCAGCTCAACATAAATTTCGACATCACACCATTTGGTGAGGAGGGGAGTACAGTAAGCAGATGACAGAACATAAAAATAGGTCGCAAGGAGGGAAGTCTGTTTTACTGTCCCTCTGGGTCTCTAGCACTGAGGCAGGGCAGACACACAGGAAGAGTCCTATCTGATTACAGAGAATTATTTACACAAAGCCTCATTATCACCCATCTCATATCTATTACACCAGCTACCTCCTTATGAATGACTACAAATACCACAATAACAGTTGGGTGAGGAAATATTAATAGCTTCCTTCCTCATACAATATGAATTGGATACAGACACAATGAATCTTTTGTGCGAGTACAGGAACGGCTTGAAAATGGGTGAGAAAAACAATGAGCAGTCAGAGACTGAATTTAATTGGCTGAAATTGCATTTTATGTGATGATACGACATGCCTGTAGTGATTGGTAAAGATAAGACAAGCTTTGCGAAGTGTGTGCATTAGAAATGCAGACTGTGAAATTGTTTCCTTATTCAAATAAAAATAAATGAAAAAAAATAAACATACCCATCTCATGCGAAATTTTAAATGTAACAATTAGGCTAGATAGGTAGATGATTTAATATATTAATGATTGACTACATTACTTGAAATAAAATAGAATGTTAAAAATACCTTTAACGTATATTCACGAGTTTGTGTGCCCATATAATCTTAGCGTAAGTGGTAAACAGATTTGGCTTGCTGTCTGCTATAGAGGGGCTCGGAGAGGATATTCTGCTCGAGCTCTGATTGCCCCCCATAACAGGCAAAATTGTACAAAAAGGAGGAGAAGGGGAGGAGGAGGGATGCTGAAAGAACTAACAACAAGAAGAGGTAAGATGCTGGTTTTATACCTTGGTATTAATTGGAAGATTAGATGGGCGTACTCCTCCCGAAATTACGTTTATTAACTTCACTTATTTCATCTAGTTGCCAACTCAATGTACTAAAATAACAAAAACTGAAATATCACTAATAAAAATTAAATATCCATATTAGAAAACAAAGCAAATGACAAAAAGACAACAAAATTACTAAAATTTTTTTTTTTTTACCAAAAATAAAATGAAAACAGAAAATAAAAAATGTTCTCTTCAAATTGAAATCATCACAATCATTCCATTTTACAGAAAAACCCTCTTTTGTAAAAATATATATATATATATATATATATATAAAGTAATAATAAATCTTTTTTATAATGTCTTTTAACAGCTTTAGTTTAAATTTCAATTAGGGGTTGCTTAAATTATCTTATAATTCATAAAAGCAAAAATAAATAAAATTCACAAGGTGCTTTTTCTGGTAAGATCTTATTAAACAAGTCTTTAAGAGAGCGTACTTAAGACAATGTATACTGCATCTACAATGTCCTTTTGTTGTCCTACATTTATTGAAAAAACTTAGGCTCCATCCTAAGCTCCATAAAACAATCATATGGCTCCTATTATTTTGTACAAGCATCATGGGAAAAACTGTAAATTAACAATAATGAGAAGAGTGTGAATTAATACACAGAGAATGCGAGATATGAGATCTTTATAAAAGTAGAGCAGAAACTACAAAACTGGGTCAAAATGAGAAGTAAGTAAGGAGCTCCCCAACAACATGATAATTAAACCCTGTTTAAGGATTCTTTTGAAGTTCTTTGCCACATAAGGGATTCTGTTTTTCCAGCACTTCCCGGGAACACATCGGGCTACATGTGAATAATACAGAGCCATCATCAGGGGTGGGGGGGGGGAAGAACTGGGAGTGTTGAAGGGCGTTGTATTGAGCAGTGGAATAACTGAATCCATTGTCATCAATTGGGAGGATTAAGGGTCTTACCTTCGCTGTGGTAGACATGGCTCCAGCCATCTTCATCTGAGAGTTCATGACTTTGGTCTGCGTGGACATGGACGTGACCTTAGAGCTTACGGCGTAGGTTCTGTTCTTCTGTTTTCTAAGCTGTACGAGCTGTTTGGCTAGTATCTTGCAGGCTTCTCGGTTTCCAGTCTTGGCCATTTTTTTGATTTCCATTTCCTGGTAAGAATAAAGACATCAACAATGGGTGTTTCTACATCTAATAGGAACAAAATTTAGTTTTCACTTCTAGGACAGAACAAGGCACCCAGGCAGACAGATCGACTGCAGAGATGTTCGTGATGTTGTGAAGCACCACACTATAACAGCTGAAACTTGTGCCATGTTTACTTGTTTGGACCCAGAGGTCTGAGATTCTTTACATTATTAAAAGTCTGAAAACAGCTCTGTGCCCTGAGGAAAGTCAAGCAATTAGATGCAGTGTGGGAAACAGTGAGTGTGTGTTTGTGTCTGCAGAGATCTCTCATGGGACTGTGTGATAGTGAGGGCGGCCCATCAGAATTAAAGCCTGAAACCTGCTGCACTTACAAAACCTTCCAAAAAACTTCATGTGCAGCGCTAATGATTATACAGCTCTCTTTCAACACCATATGTAAAAACACTGGCACGACTAGACAAACTTTTTTCAAATAAAAATCCATTTCTAACAAGCATCTGGTAACTGGAAATGTCAGCTTATTGGAGAGTCATAATCATTTCCATAAATCAACACTGGCCACTGATGGAGACCATTAAATGTGAAATAATTTGAAAAATGATTAAATACTTTTCATTTTCAGGTGAATTATCCCTTTAGTTATAAGAAAGTATAACATTTCTTTTAACATAAATTATTTTTTGTTAAAATACTTCCTGCTATTTAGGTCTTCCAAAAATTAAAATCATTTAATCTTTTCAATTATTCATTTTGTCAGTGAATAATGTCTAAAACTTTGCTTTATTCCTCACATTAAAGTCACAATGAAATCAAAATTCACAAATCGTATTATTTTACAGAATGTAGCAGTGTTTATTATCAATGATTTATCATATTTTTCATTAATTCATGTGTACTCATAATCCTAAATCTAAAATATAGTAATCAATATTAGAAGTGGATCAAAACCTTTCATCAAAGTTGTCCTAAAACCTTCTTCTTAGGACAACTTTGATGAACTTTTTTGATCCACTTCAAATTTGACTACTGTATAAACCTCCTCTCCCCCTCGAAACGGCATCTGTTCTCTTCATGGCGTGTCTCGGCGGAGGGTGGGACTAAATATCCTCCACAACTGACTGCAAACTAGCATTCAGTTAGCAATGCCTAACTTCCTATGATCCAATCAATTCCAGAAGGGTGAAATCAAGTCCCGCCCTACATTTTTTCTCATTCCAGAAGCTCTTTTTACTTGGATATACGTCACAATAGGGAAGAAAACACTATCTTAACTTTGCAACTGTATGCCTTCGGAATACTTACAGTGCACAAATCACATGGACTACTGTTAAGATGGTTTTTTGTTCACTCTTAATTGTTTTTGCATGGAACAGTGTCTTCAAAATATCTCCTTTTGCATTTCATGACAAAAATAACAGCATTCAGGACTGACACAAGGGGGAGTAAATAATGAATTTCATTTTTGTTTTTTGGGTGAACTTTTTCTATGATGTACAGAGACTATTAGCAGTGTGGCCATTTCCACTTATTGTTGTTTCATAATGTCCCCTATAAGTGTGGGTATTAGGGATCATTTATGCTTTATTTTGAGTATGTTTTGTCAGATTCGGTTGCTGGAATTTTCTAGCGAGATCGGGCAACACTCACTATAATTACAGCCATCAGTAGGTTGATGTTGCAAAGAGTGTAAACACTTCCAAAACACTGCTCTTTTTGGGAGGTCCGACATGTACATTTCACAATTACATATTGTGATGTGGAAGGGGTGTTTTGAAAAGTGTATGCTACTGTTCAAAAGTTTATTTCTTTTAAAGAAATTAATACTTTTATTCAGCAAGGATGCACTGAATTGATCAAAAGGAACAGTAAAATCATTTATAATGTTACAAAATATTTCTAATTGAAATTTTGAACTTTTTATTCATCAAAGAATCCTGAAAAAATGTATCAAGATTTCCACAAAAATATTAAGCAGCAACTGTTTTCAATATTTGTTTCTTGAGCAGCAAATCAGCATATTAGAATGATTTCTGAAGGGTCATGTGACACTGAAGACTGGAGTAATGATGCTGAAAATTCAGGACTAAATTACAATTTAAAAAAGCAGTTATATTAAAAAGCAGAATATTTCACAATGTTTTACTGTATTGTTGATCAAATAAATCAGCCTTAGTGAGCATAAGAGACTTTTTTCAGAAACATAAAATCTTATTGACCCCAAACTTTTGAAAGGAATAATATATATGATATAATTTGGTGCCACAAGTTGTGCAGAAATTATACACTTCACCTTTAAGACAGCCATTATTAAATCCATAATCTGAAACCCAGGCATATTCTTCTGAACATTTAACTCAGCAGATCCTGTTTTCTCTCGTGTGCTCTCAATGTTAGTCTCTCAGGTAAACACATGCTGATCAGCTAAACAGGCATATTAGACAGATAAACTCTAATGATGCACACATTAGTCCAGGTGCTGCTCTGATGCCTGATAAGCAAAACGCAAGCTGCCACATTAGCTGCACTGACACACACACACACACACACACATACGCGCAGCACTGTCCTACTTTAACACTCAATGGTGTTTTGTGACAGCTTCTGAGAGTATAGTACATGTTTGCCCGTCTGTCGCTATCAAAATATCAAATATGACTGGAATGGGGCATCTTTTACTGTTACACCATGACGAATATGATATGCCTGTATTATAAATATTCATGTATAGAGAGCTGAGTGAGATGGAGCTGTAGCATCAGGCCTATTAGAGATGTTTTATTGTCACGTCAGCCACTAGGCAGCACCATGGATTTGAAAACTAGAATAAAAGTGACAGACTGATGTGCTAAACAAAACCCTTACCTTCAGAGAACAGATAATGCTAAGTATGACCCAATTCAGTTGACTAATATTTATCCAGCAGTTGATAGATATGATGCCATCTGGAGCAGGGTTAGGGGTATGAGATATGATATTAGATCGTGAAATATTAAAACGTCACCATGATCTTGCCTGTACAGAGAGAGCGCTAGTATCGTGCTACAGTGCACATTTTTTTTAATTTGCATGTACTTTAAAGCCCTGCCAGTTTAAACTTTAAAATGACTTTACACGCACATACATTTTTCTGAGGGCACACACTGTAAGCAGTGAACTAAAAAGTTGTCTTTTGCATCTTATTGTGCTTAAACTGTCAAATACAATGGTTTCAAAAACACAGTTAGCTATGTTTAAGTGAACAAACAATTGGGAGAAAAACAGATGTTTGTAAATACAGTATAATAAATCTGTGCATTAGCTCTTAAAGTGACAGCAGCCTAATATACCTGCTGCTGTCTGTCATTAATGTTAATCAAACGACAGAAGAAAAAGAGAAAATCACTCACTGCTCTTGACTGAAGAACTTTTGTAGCTTTAATAAGAATCAATAGATATTTAATTTATACAGTGAAGAAGACTATGCAGTATTTTATTTTTTACATTTGATTATTACATTTCTTACATGAATGCTGCTGTTAAATAGATCTACTGTACCTGAACAAATTTAAAGCAGTGTTTATTTTGTTTGTATCTTTCTTTTATTGTATTTGTCCTGTTGTTTTATTTTGCATCTTTGTTCTTATTTTTAATAACCAAGATAAAATAATGAAATAAAAATAAAATAAATAACTTTAGCCTAAATGATCAATGATCAGTCATTATTTTTTTACTTTGTTTGGTTACCTTGTAGAGCTACACATCATTTTTTTTTTAAATTCACATGGCTCATAATCTTTACTCAAAATAACTTCCCCTCCTTCTTGCAGCGATATCTTTTCTCTTCTCTGATGATGTGTTTACAGGCGCGAGGGCGGGATCAACCTGTCACTCACGTGAGATCATCCAGTAGCTAGCCATAACCATCCAAACAGTTTCCAATGGACAAAATCAAGCCCTGTCCTACATTTTTTCTTGTTCAAGAAGCTGTTTCAGCTCGAATATACATCACAATAGGGAAGAAAAGATTATCGCAACTTTACTTTCATGCCAACTTTAAAAACCAACAAGAAAAAGAATCATGATTGTGGATAGTGGTCCTGATTGAAAATCAGATACTGCACCGTTTACCCCTATATGGAAGCCATATGGAAGCCTGTTTCCGCCACTAAATAAAAAAATAAAAACAGTAATTGCGACTTTTTATCTCAGAATTCTTACTTTTTTCTCGCAATTGCGAGTTTATATCTCAGAATTGTGACTTTATAACTCACAATTGCGAGATAAAAAGTCTGAATTCTGAGATAAAAAGTTGCAATTACTATTTTTATTTTTTTTATTTAGTGGTGGAAACGGGCTTCCATACCCCTACCCAAAATTTTTTATCAATTTTATTTTTAAGATTTTATTATTACATTTCCAGTTTTAAGTGAGATTTTGCATCCCAGATTTTGGGACCCCACTATAAGCGTAATGGGGTATTAAAGCAGCAGCACATGACCGCCCTGCAGCTATCTTTCAATATAGGTCATTTAAAAAAATGAAATAGATAACAAAGCAAAACCATGCCTAATTACAATAAAGATGAAGAAAAACGAACCTCTTTTGGGAGGCAATTATGCACATTTCTATGTTTACATAGAAACAATTAACGTAAACGGAGAGAATGAGCGGGAGTGTTGGATTCTTCTGAGCTTTAAAAGAGATGACATGAACAATGAAGTTATTCTCGTGAGTATTGTGCGATGAACAATTCACTTTAACTTAAGGCTAAAAAAGACCATTTAATATACCTGTTTCTAAACGCAATTAACAGAAAGATCAAAAAATAAATGAATTAGCTTACTCTGATCTTTGATGCAATAAAAAGAAATCAAAGAAGCGACTACCTCGCATAAGCAGCGACACATGATGCTGGAAGGGACGCAGTGGACGTTGGGAGTTGAAGTTAACAGATGTGAAACTGCTTCGTTCCACTTACCATTTGCCTCTCCTGTCTCTCCAGGGCAGCTCTGTCTCTGGTGATTTGTCTCTGTGTGCCTCTCAGCTCTTTGGACTGCTCTTTAATGATATCTGTGACAGGATGGGGCAGAGAAAAACATGCAATAAAACCGTCTGGAAAATCCTCATACAGTTCACTGATCTGAAACTGAGTTTCTTCTCCTCCTTTTTTCCCTCCTCCCTCGGTCTCTCTCTTTTATTCACACACAAAAAATGTTAAGGCATTTGTTTGGCTGACTTAGCACATGCCTAACAATACAAAACTTCTGACAGAAGTCTTTTATTTACTAATATTATATATATATATATATATTATATGTATATATATATATATATATATGTAATGGTCCATTCCCTTGTTCCATTAAGATTTATATTAAATGTTTTTATTAAGTGCTAGTTTTTACTCATTAAAAAATGTTCTTAATTTTTCTAGTGTAAGAGACGTTTTCTATAACCCAGATCTCTGGAGAAAATGTGAGTAGCTTGCAGGTATAAAACTCCACAATTATATTTTGTGTGGTGTGTGATTTTGTTTCATACTTGTTAAAATGTCATGGTTATAAAGGACAAAGGACAAAAAGCTGAACAATAATTTCTTGATTCTCAGTTCATCAGAGATTGATTAAAACAGCCTCTTTTGGATCTGAATATTGCAGTAAATGAAATATGCTTTCATGAGCCTGGGGAAAAAAATAAAATAAAAAAATAATTAGTTTGGGGGCAAGCCCAGCAGGATCATGCCCTTCATGTTTTCATGCATTTAAGGGACAAGCTAAACACATGCACTGAACATCAGGTTCCTCCTCATGCTCCCGCCTCTAGATGCCACACTGTTCAGCCACAACGCCTATAGGGAAGATACGCTCTCCTACACACTCACAGCGATCAGCCCAGCATGTGCCCTCATGAATGCCAATCATACAATAACATCCCATGAGGTTAAATGGTCAATATTAGAAGCCACAGATGGTGTTTAGGAGGACAATGGTTTATATAAAAAAAAGCAGTAAGGACTCTTGTGAGCTAATTCATAGCGTTTACTATATTTTAAAAAATAAATTTAAATTCAGAGGGAAAAAGATATGGTATAGCAGTCAACAAGCAAATGAATCAATGAATTATAGGAGACAAAAAAGTTAAAAAGAAGGAAAATGCAGAAAAAAGAAACAAATGAATATGAAATAGGGCAAAAAAGTTATTAGAAAGCAATACACATAAAATAAATATTAAAAATGACAGTATAACTAAAAAGAAATACCAAGTTAAGTTAGTTAAATATTTTATTTTTTTTAAAAAAAAAAAACCTTTTAAATTCTCAATAAACAAAAAATATTAAAAATGAGAATATGACTGAAAAGAGAAACCATTTAGTTAATTAATTAAAAAATTCAATAAATATTAAAAATATTTTAAAAAATCAGAATATGACTAAAAGAAAAACCAAGTTATCTAAATATTTTAACATTTTAAAATATTTCAAAAATTTTGAATAAACATAAAAAAAACATTAAAAATGAGAGTATAACTAAAAAGAAAAATAAGTTAAGTTAGTTATATATTTTAACATTTTAAAGTAAAAAACTGGAGAAAATGAATAAAGTAAAATAAAAACTTCATTAATATTGCACAAAAACAGGAAAAGTCCAAGAAAAGTCATAAAGAGTTTGAGAATATTTTTTTATACTCAATTATCATTATAATTTTGTTACTTGCCCATCCCTAACCTTGATGAGAGAGTTTGTGTACACGTAGAAGTCTACGTAAAAGATGACGTATCGAAAACGTACTATTGAGGGAGGGTTATCGTCCACAAAACTCGGAGAGCTAAACCAGCTCTGCCATCTGACAGGATACTTTGGCACGGTGACTCTCGACTCACCTGGGCACCAAGGTGAAGAGGACAACGCTTTGGAAATGATGGGAATTCAACTTGACCATGGAAAAGGCATCAC
This sequence comes from Hypophthalmichthys nobilis, assembly GCA_037950665.1. Classification (NCBI taxonomy): domain Eukaryota; kingdom Metazoa; phylum Chordata; class Actinopteri; order Cypriniformes; family Xenocyprididae; genus Hypophthalmichthys; species Hypophthalmichthys nobilis. The sequence continues at coordinate 10,831,657 of CM075474.1, read as the reverse complement.
AATGTGAGTAAAGACTGTGACTGATTCTCAGTTTACCTCCTACTCTTCTGCTTTACTGATAAACATCAGTCATATATTATATAGACTACATCATATGTATGAGTTTGAATATATTTATCCTGTAATAGCTGATTAAGACAAAAATAAATAAATAAAATGGAATAAAAAATTATTAGGATCGTGACAATGCAGTATTTAAAAAAAAAAAAAAAACAGCCAAAATCAACTTCATGACTTGTATGAATGAATAAAGCTTCTACTGTTGATCTTTTGAGACACCTGCACAGGTTTAGATGGATGAATTTCAATGATACAGTGCTCAGTTGAGTCTTGAGGCTGCTAACCAGTTAACTGTGCCAAATTCAGATCTCTGCACAGCACTGTCCATTGAGTGCATGTCTGCTTTAGTGGGGATGCAATAAACATCAATAATGCAGATGGTCTTCATAAAGAAATTGCATGCAACAATTGTTTCAATGTAAAAGAACCTAAAAAGGACAAGTAAATGAGGAAATGAACATGACACATCACTAACATGATATTGATTAATCTTGATGGGTCTGTTCTTTTGTAATTTTTTACAAAGAAATAATGTCGTTTTTCACTTTTGGTACAGTGGTAAAACATTACTTATGTAAATAAACGACATAACAGATCACGGACGGACAGAAACGAGACCAATTGTGTCATAAAACGAAGTGAAACACATTATTATTATAATGAATGTAGTCTACTACTGTTCATTCAACAAAAACATCTTTATGTAGCAAAAATCCTTACTTTATGACCGTGACTTCGCTAGGTAAACAACATCAAAACTGGTGTAACAAGCTGATAAAGTTTCAAAAGATGCAGCAGGGAAACAGGTGTAAATTAGAAGAGGGATATGACCATGAAAATCTATAATAAAACAATTAACAAAGTGACTTACCGTCGACTGTCTTCTTTTTAAACAGAGACGCCATGATGACTTAACTTAGACTTTGTTTTTCTCTTTAACTCAATATAAAAACTAGTTTCTCTGCCTAACTGCCTCAGCCTAACAGACTATCGATCTACTCAAAGGTCCCGAAATCCTTGTTTGTCAGTACAACTGACTTTCCAGCACATGATCCCATCGAGTCATGCAGGGCGTGACGTCACGGGTCTGTAGTGCAGTTCTTCTCGCGTCCTGTAGGGGGCGGTGTCTTACTCCTCAAAATACTCAGACCTTCACTTGAAGGAAATGAGCTTCTGTCACTTTCAGCAAGGGGCAAACTGCACATGGGTGACTGACAGGAAATTTCAAGCAGTTTCAGCAGTGTCCTGAGGTATAACATGCTGTGATTCATTTAATACCATTGCATTTTTTTTTCAATTCTTCTATAATTATGTTACATACAGTTTTTATGAACTCATAGTTGAGTTTTTGTACTCTAAAAAAATTAATTCGTCACACCGACCGCAGGACAATTAAAATGAACTACTCACGGCAAAATGTGATTAAAATGCTGGATAGTTTAAATTAGCTTAAATTGTGTTAACTTATATGTAAATAAGTAAGGAATTCTGAAATTGTGGTGTTTAAAAAAATAAACAAAAGATCAATGTCTGCTAGCCACACAATGACTAGCTATTTTACAGTTTAGTTTCACTATTTAGCTATTAAAACAATATATCTCCCCCAATTTTTCCAATAAATGTAGGCTATAGGTTAACAAAGCACTAAAATTGTTATCATTACGCAATATAAACAAACCCTTATTCTTCTGGAGTATCCATCACTCCAGTGGACTTTAGTGCAGGTTATAGATACCATAGCATTGTCTATGGCAAATTTAATATTCTTATCAATTTAACGCTCCATCCGTCCGGACAATTTGTGGCTCAGTTCCTTGTGGGTGTAATTCTCATGGTATGGTAAAGTGGAGCAGACAGGAGATTACTGCCCCACAGCAAAGAAACCGGAGCCAGCGAGACAGGAGGAGCAGCGCGGGTGACTTTGGGCGGGATCGCGGATGTGTGGCCCGCAGCACATTATACCCTCTCTCTAAGGAGGACATGGCGCATCCTGGGGCATTATTCTCGTTAAGGTTATTAGGGAGATGTTTCCCTACAATCAGCAAGGTTGGCAACAGGGACTAGAACTAAATGTGCTAATAATGGTAATAAGCCCACTGGTGATCCATCTTGCCCCAAGCACACAGACCAATTCTACCCTGCAATAATGAGACAAAACTACACTTTTATTTGCTATAGAGGGTGTCTTTAAAGTATATTAAAATCTCTGTTTCATATTAGAGAGACTCTTTCTCTGTGCATTTGGAGAAGTCCCACAGAGAGTCCTCTGAAACATTTATCTGCTCTGTTCGTGGAATTGCCCGAGGCTGGCAGGCGTTTAATGCTAATGTGCTAACTATGTTTCCAGACAGTAATATAAAGTAAGACATCTCATCTGTGAAATTAGATACTTTCACTATTGCTGTTATAGTGTTGATGTTTAGAGGAGGTGTACTGATCCAGAATTCACTGCTAATCATTTTGTGTCATGTGATCAAAACCCTTTAGGCTATCTAAAGGAATAGTTCACTTAAAAAATGATAATTCTGTCATTACATTACTTCATCAAATGATAAAAACTTAAGTGATAAAGACAGTCATATCAGTAGAAGCCTATTTTACACGGAGCATGTCGCTTCATAACTGCATATCTGGGATTTAATTACTTTATTGAATAAACATTAGCATTATACTTTCGTTCAAATGCAGATATGAACATTATACAAGTTTGCATACAAAAAAGAACAAAAGAAAAACAAATTTAAAGAGAAATCATTAACTGTTCATATTAAGTTTTTTATTTATATTATGCTTTTCCCAGAAAATCACTTTTCTCTTTAATAAAGAGTTCCAATAAGATATGGCATAGTAATAACCATGTCTGGCATTTAAAGTCAGCATGAAATGGAAGTTGTGATAATATTTTCTTCCTTATTGTGACCTATATCCGAGTGAAATGGCTTCTCGAACAGGAAAAAAAGTGGGGCGGGGCTTTATTTTGTCTATCGGTAATTGATTGGTTTGCTATTGGTTGATCTCATATGAGTGACAGGTTGCCCCGCCCTCACGCCAGTAAACACATCATCAGAGAAGAGATGAGATGACACTGTAAGAGAGAGGAAGTTATTTTGATTTTGATGAAGGCACATAAATTAAAAAAAATAATGGCATGCACAGATAAATAATTTATAATAAATTATGCAATATTCCGTAAAATAAAACAAGAGTTGTCGATTTTGATTTCATATTGACTTTAAATATGCACAAAAAGCCTATAGAGATTTAATACATATCAACATATAATAAATTATGCATTGTAAAATGAATCACCTTAGACCCAGACTGTCAAAATCATCTTTATGCCACTATATAATGTAAGTGTTCAAGACATGACTTTTAACAAGACAGACGTATAGCTGTATGCAAACGAGGAGGGGGGAATCTGGGTCTCATCACACTGATTTAGTAGCCACATCTTCATGGTGATGAATGCGTTGTGCTTGAGTGTTCTGGACTAGGTGGCAGGGAGCTAATATATCGAGTGACTGACTCCACTCCATCTGCCCCTGAAGAAGAATACAGCATCAGAGTGTCCCATTCCATACTGCACTGGGCTGACCAGGGATTATGGTTAATGAGAGATAATCACCCCTGTTAAGATTGCCCCCACACACACACGGATGTACAGTGACATATTCTGCATGACTGCTTGTCACATACTACACCGTTAAAGACCACATAATTAATCAGTTCACTGCATAGATAGTGGCACACAATGACACTCTCAGCCCTTGAAATGATCAAGTGAGGTGCTGTGCACTTAAAAAAAATGGGGTCCCAGTGGCAGGTCTTCTGCACTGTAGTAACTACAGCCCCAGGGTTAAACTGAGGCCAGAATTATTCAACTGAAGCAAATGAACGGTATTTGCATGGGGAATTAGAATCATTAAAGGCAGAAGGGCATCAAGAGGACGAGTCCTTCATAGAGGGAAACACAGTCCTTCATGAACAGAAAGTCTAGACAGACTTTGTGTGCCAGCACTGCTCATGGTTTAACGGAGGTCTCAGAACAAGCCATGTAATTATAGAAATTCCACCAAAGATGCATGGGAATTAACCGCATTCTCTGTTAATTACTAAAAGCGCTGACATGGCAGAATAAAGAACCTGCGACTGAATCTGTGAGGTTTATCAACAAAAAATTGGTTGCTTGATAAGCCATTGTGTCCTAAAATGGGACATTCAATGTGTCTAATAAGCTCTTTTTTAATGAAATCACATTATAATAATGGAATGACTTGATCAGTATGCTCAAGATGGAAATGAGCATCTAAAAGTGTTTTTTTTAACAATTCACAATTAGTAACAAACCAAAAGTCTTATCTGATATCTTCATTGACATTCAAAGAGCAAAGATAAGTGTGATTGTCTCAATCTTTGAGGTCTTCAAATTTTTTAGCATGACATTAATTGCTTTTTTTCCCACCGCAGTGTTTTTTTTTTTTTTTTTTTTTAATTCTGCTGCTCGTAGGCCAATCTCAATCAGTGTTGAAGATGTTCCTGATAGAGTGGTACATTTATTTAAATGAACAATAATGAGGGTGAGCAATTAACATGAAAAGCCTCTAAGTCTGAACCTGCTCCATGGTGGTCGCACCAGCCGAAATGAGTTGCCTTTTAACAGTCGCATATGCAATTAACATTCAAATTTGCAATGCAGGACGAGTGTGACCGTGTGATTTCTGAACCAGCTGGATTGTTTCTGAACAATTAAAAATGTGAAGAGGATCTTTGTGTCCTAGGACATGCTTGTTGATGTTCCCATTAAGACCTCTGTGACATATTTCACCATTTGTCTTGGGGAAAGATTTTAAATTTCACCAAGAAATGATGTTCTTTGATTTTGCCCGTGACACAAATTGAACCCCATTAAACCGTACGCTTCACTGATGTCATAGAGATAACTGCTAACACTGCCTTAGGGTATGATGGGATAGTTATGCACATGATTACCTCATTCTGCTGAAGATATTTCTGTGTTCTCTGTCTTGTGAACCTTATAAATTGTAGCCCTCTAGAGGATACAAAATTTTACATGAATCTGTAATTCAACACAATTTGTGGCTCATTATGTGGAAAGAAGACAGTCAAATAATGAAAAGGTGGATAGACACTACAAATTGGAAAAAGAGAATGTAATTTCAACAGATGTTTACACAGCTACAAAATGAAGGTACAAAAGAAACGCATGGTGGAGTGTTGCTTATTATAAATGTGTGCTGCAGTTCTGTCGTCTGCCATATTAAATGCTTAAGTCGAGTGGATTCTGATTGGCTGTCGATGTTTTTATCATTCATCAGCTGAAAAAAATCACTCTGAAAGTGATTCCAATGATATCGTTCCTCTGTGTCGTTATTGTTATAGTGGTGGTATGAATATGCTCATTGAATTAGGATGATTATTAAAACTTTATAAACAGTACTTATAGGTATTGTCCTTGGTGTGAACAGGCCTCAACTCATGGCAAATAATTTAATTGGAATTTTTCTTTGTGGACTGATATGATACACCCATATTAATACAATTGTTTTTCTTGGACAGATCGCTAAAGATTTGCACTACGCCACTGACCATGGATGCATACTTTATTCGAAGTAACACTTTTTTATTTATATTTTGATTAAGGTTTGTTTATTTATTTATTTAGATCTTACAACTCTGAAGGGTTTGCTTTATGGAGCACCGAGTCCTTAATTGAATTTGAACAGGACGTCTTACAAATTCAGAATCTATAATCATTAAAGACCTTGATGAAGGTACTTCTCAATTTCCAAATCAGTGTTGATATTAAAGGGATAGTTCACCCAAAAATGAAAATTCTGTCATCATTTACTCACCCTCAAGTTGTTCCAAACCTGTATAAATTTCTTTGTTCTGCTGTACACAAAAGAAGATATTTGGAAGAACGTTCATAACCAAGCAGATCTTGCCCCCCATTGACTACCATAGTACGAAAAAAAAAATACTATGGTAGTCAGTGGGGGGCGAGATCTGCTTGTTTTGAAAAAGTAACCTAATATTGAGAAATGTGTCCTAGTGATTGTAAAAAAAAAAAAACTGTAATTCTATGAGAATAGGGAAGTCTGCACCACAACTATAACAATAACAACACAGAGCAACAATATAATTGGAATCACTTTCATAATGATTTTTTTTTTTCTAGCAGATGAATGATAAAAACATTGAGTGCCTCCCATGCCAGAGACGCCGGTTCGAATCCCGCTCGGTGCAGTACATATAGAACCGGAGGCAGAGCCGGCCCAATCCTTTATGGGGCCCTAAGCAGAATTTTATATGGGGGCCCCTTGGTTAAAATAACTTAAGATAAACAGTATCTTCTTATATTAAAAAAATAAATGTAAATGTACGAAACACACAATATTAAATTAAATACTTAAATAATGACATAAAATGAACAGATCAGATGGACCTGTAACAAGATAACAATAATAAATGTATTAACATTAAAGGAATAGTTCACCCAAAAATGAAAATTCTGTCATTTACTCACTCTCAACCTGAATGAGTTTCTTTCTTCTGTTGAACATAAAAGTTATTTCGAAGAATGTGGGTAACTAAACAGTTGCTGGCCAACATTGTACTTCCATAGTATATTTTTTCTATGAAGTCAATGGGGACCAGCAACTGTTTAGTTACCCACATTCTTCAAAATGTTCAGTAGAAGAAAGAAATTAATACAGGTATGGAACAACATGAGAAAGAGTGAATAATGACAGAATTTTTCATTTTTGGGTGAACTATCCCTTTAAGGACAAGCAGCAGCATATTTACTATTAGGCTGCTGTCACTTTAAGACCTGCATGCATCTAAGAAAAAGACAAGTATACTATTTTCTCTCAAACGATTACTTTCACTTTAGACATAACCAGCTGTGTTTATGTAAACCTACTGTGTATTTGACAGTATTAGCGCAATCAGACGTAATGGGGCGCTGTTTGACAGGCTTTTAGTGTGTGCGCGCTTCGGGTGTACGCGCTCAGAAAAAGCGCGTGTCAGAACAGCACGCAAGTGAAATATTTAACTGGCAAGGCTTTAAAGCACATGCAAATAATGAAGTTTTGTGATTGTGAATAAGTGCAGTGTCCCGTGAGTGTAACTCTACTGCTGCATTAACAAGGGCTGCACGATATTGGGAAAAACTGACATTGCAATATTTTGTTTTTCTGCGGATATATGTTGCAATATGAAATAAATTTAACAGATTACTTTAATAGCTCTATTTGTAAATAATAATTCTAGAACGATTGGGGTGATTAAATGAAATAAATGGGTGTTTTATATTCTTCAGGTAAGTATTCAGGTCCAGAATATGAATAATCAAATGTAAAATAACACTGCATAGTCTTCACTGTATAAATTGAATATAATTAATCTGTGTTAAAGCTGCAAAAGTGATTTTCTCTTTGTATTTTGTTGTTGGTTAACATTCATGACACATAAAGCAGCAAGCCTGCTGTGACTTTAAGACCGAATGCGCATAATGATACACATCTGTTTTCTTTGTTTGGGTTACCTAAGCCATAAGCAAAGCACAAATAGATGCGGAAGTGAATGCAATTCGGTGCAATTCAAATGCGCGGCTCCATGTGACAGGACCTAAACACATGCAACTTTAATTAAACTTTGCAATTCCTGTGATGTGACTATCGTGGATGCGCACATCGTGATATCGATGCTAAAACCATGCATCGTGAAGCCCTAATGTGATGCGAATGTACGTCGAGTTGTACAGTATTATTGGGACAGAGGCACTAGAACTGCAACTGATTGTGCGCTGTAAAAATCAAGCTGTCCTTTCATATGCTCTTGGGGGCACCCTGGTGGCCATGGGGGCCCTAAGCAGCCACTTAGTTTGCTTATGCCTTGGGCCGGCTCTGACCGGAGGGGTTACATTGGTGCTGTGACCCGGATGGGAGTGAGGTTTAACCCTTTCAAGCGTGAGTTTAAAATATTCTAACTGGCCCCCCAGAGTGAGTTTTTTTAAGGCGACCGTTATTTTAGAACGTTTGCCCTTATTGTTTCCATGGCGACGCGTCTTGCGTGTCACGAGCGCTGAACGCAGCCACAATAACACTGTATGACAGATGGATCGCTATTATTTTGTTTTTCCTTTTTTATTTAAAATATTCGCAAACTTGCTTACCATGTCATCAACCATATGATATTCCGATTCTCAAATATGTGTAAGTGAGTGTGTTCTGTCGTTTAAAAACCTTTATAAACGATCTTTATCTTGATCTATAATGCGAGATGGGCGCTGCCATCTTAGTTTGCGCTGCAGTTCTGTCAGTCGGATTTACAGCATGTGAATTCATCAGTTTCTTCCGAAATATATGCAAGTAAGTGGCTGGTGAACTGGAAGAATAATAGAGTAAACTTTATAGTTACTTAGGCCCATTATGTGTGTCTGATATGAATAAATGTCGGCAAATTATATTTGAATGGATTGTTATTACTGCTTTCACTGATGTCTGACATCAGTGTGTATTTTATAAACTCTAAATGTATTGTTTTAATGGTGCTTATGCGTATTTAAATGTCTGAAACCTTAAAAGAAGCATTATGTGGCTGAAAACACTGCATAGCTTTGGTATATGACAAGAGCTGCGCGCGTCCGTCTCACAGCCAAAGCGCGAAAGCACAGTTTGAATCTGGCAGTTATGTGACGTCGCTGAACGTTCGAAATCCCATATGTGGGACCGTACGCCCAGGGGCACAGAAATAAAAATCCCATATGTGGGACCATACCGCTCAAAGGGTTAAGGGGGTGAGTGTAATGGAGGTCAGCTAGGAAGAGCTGTGTGAGTAAACCTCACTCCCCAGGCCTCAAGAGGTGCACTAGCGACTGACGATAGAGACTGCAGTCTTTAATGTCCTTGTTAACGCACCCACCTCCCATGCTGGAGACACCGGTTCGAATCCCGCTTGGAGCAGCGCGATTAGAACCGGAGGGGTTACATTGGTGCCGTAACCTCGATGGGAGTGAGGTTTAAGGGGATGAGTGTATTGAAGGCCAGCTAGGAAGAGCTGTGCGAAAAAACCTCACCCCCATGATCTCAAGAGGTGCACTAGCGACTGATGCTAGAGACTGCAGTCTTTAACGTCCTTGTTAGCGCACCCACCTCCCATGCCGGAGACTCAGATTCAAATATCGCTCGGAGCAGTGTGAGCAGAACCAGAGGGGTTACATTGGTGCCGTGACCCGGATGGGAGTGAGGTTTAAAGGGGTGAGTGTAATGGAGGTCAGCTAGGAAGAGCTGTGTGAGTAAACCTCACTCCCCAGGCCTCAAGAGGTGCACTAGCGACTGACGATAGAGACTGCAGTCTTTAATGTCCTTGTTAACGCGCCCACCTCCCATGCTGGAGACACCGGTTCGAATCCCGCTTGGAGCAGTGCGAATAGAACCGGAAGGGTTACATTGGTGCCGTAACCTCGATGGGAGTGAGGTTTAAGGGGATGAGTGTATTGAAGGCCAGCTAGGAAGAGCTGTGCAAAAAAACCTCACCCCCATGATCTCAAGAGGTGCACTAGCAACTGATGCTAGAGACTGCAGTCTTTAATGTCCTTGTTAACGCGCCCACCTCCCATGCTGGAGACACTGGTTCAAATCCCGCTTGGAGCAGTGCGAATAGAACCGGAAGGGTTACATTGGTGCCGTAACCTCGATGGGAGTGAGGTTTAAGGGGATGAGTGTATTGAAGGCCAGCTAGGAAGAGCTGTGCAAAAAAACCTCACCCCCATGATCTCAAGAGGTGCACTAGCGACTGGTGTTAGAGACTGCAGTCTTTAACGTCCTTGTTAGCGCACCCACCTCCCATGCCGGAGACTCAGATTCAAATATCGCTCGGAGCAGTGTGAGCAGAACCAGAGGGGTTACATTGGTGCCGTGACCCGGATGGGAGTGAGGTTTAAGGGGGTGAGTGTAATGGAGGCCAGCTAGGAAGAGCTGTGTGAGTGAACCTCACTCCCCATCTATAAGAATATATTGTACATTTACATTGTTTTGTCTACACAAATGTTTTCAGTTGTAATGTTGAGTTGTTGCTTTTTTGGGTTACACTTTATTTTGATGGTCCACTTTAGACATTCTGCTAACTATAAGTAACTTTGCAACTCCATGTCAACTAAATCTCAGAGTATTAGTAGACTGTTAGACTGTTATGTTAGTGTTAGGTGTTGGGGTTCTGCTGACATAGTTGCAAAGATACTTATAGTCAGTAGAATGTCTGTTGAGGAACCATCAAAATAAAGAGTTAGCAGATATTAAGCAGACAGTCTATACTAATGACTGCTAGTTGACATGTAGTTGCAAAATTACTTATAGTTAGTAGAATGTCTAAAGTAGACCATTGAAACAAAGCGTTACCCTTTTTGTTATCAAAACATTTATGTTAAAGTTTTAAACATTTTATTAAAATAAATTAAATGTTTAAGTGCATTATTTTGTGTCATTCTGACAGCTCTTTTAGCTCTAGAACTACAAGGAGTAGAAATACATAGTGGTAATTCCTGAGAAGAAAGAAAGAAAGAAGACAAAGAAATTATGGCAACAAGCTTCCGGGATCTTATGTTATTATATTATATATATAACACTTATATTATATAACACATGTCTAGACAAACAGACACATGTCTAGACAAACAGACAAACATTGTCAGATGGGTGTAGCTCTTATCTTCAGTGTGTAACAGATTTTGATAATGCCAGTTAATCTCCATCCTCAATTGTCAGTACGCTAACACAGCACTAACAAAGTTGCTGTGTTACTCTAATTTGCATTTAATTGAGGGTTAATGCCACTGTTCCTCTGAACAGAAGTCTTGTCTGCAGGCAAATTCTCAAATGCAAAGGTCATGGCTGGAGTGATTGTATTTAGATTGCACAATACATCAACCTGTATGTCTTTTGTACCACACCTGTGACAGTTTCCACCAGTGTGGATTGTAAAAACTTGGTCACGGCAGCGATGAGATGATTAAACTGTAAAATAGCAGAATTCTCAATTCAACTGAACTGAATTGTTTAAAAAAAATCATTCATGGACACCAGTCTTCCTGTTATTTTATATAGGTCACTTTTTTTCTGCAAGTAGATTTATATGGTGAAGTGGGCAAAACAAATTGCCCCTTATTCTACAGTTGCTGGTATTGGCATTGGCTATTGAAAAACCTCTTTCCATATAGTCATTTGTTTCCTTCTACACACAAAAATAAAGGTTCTTTAGTGATATCTATGGTTTCATGAAGAACCTTTAATATCAATGGAAACTTTCCATTACACAAAAGATTCTTTAGTGTAAAAAGGTTATTGAGATTTTTTAAATGTTCTTCACAATTAAAGAAAATAAAATGGTTCTTTTAAGAAGTGAAAGGTTCTTTGAGGAACCAAAAATGGGTCTTCTGGCATCACTGAGTGATCACAAGAGTGTAGAATTAACAAATGCATAAACACTGCATGCTTTGAACTCTATTGATGCCCTTGTTCTTGCATAGTCTGGCACTGGAAATGATATGAAAGCAACTGAACTGTATTTGTATAGTGTATTTAAAAAGTGTTGCTCAATGGCTTGATAGGACTTTAAAATGAGGGAGGATTTAATTATCACTTTTTATTTTACTTTAATTTTCCTTTGTTCTCAAGCAAAATGGCTCCTCCACATGGGGGATTTGATAAAATGTGTGCCAATGGAATTTGTTAGCAATTTTACAATAAAGCAGTGTCTTATGAAGTACCATGCCACAGGGTTAGACTTTGAAGCATCCTTTGTGAGCTGTGAGGCAGGAGAGAGACAGAACTAATTCACTGTGTTTCCTACTCAAACGCTTGTTAAAAATGATGATAAACATGATATGAATTATCATAGAGTTATACTATAATAAAGTAGAACGCAGGGAAAAGGAAATCACTGTGGTGAGATTCAGTTAGACCTGCAGAATTAACTTGGATCGGCAAGAGAAGACTTCACTGCACTGTACTGAATGTGTGTGTGTGTGTGTGTGTGGCTGTAACTCTCTTCTCAGTGACTGTGCCCTAGATAAACTGGTATCAAAACACCACTGAAATATTCACATCTCCTTCTGCATTGTGTCTAACCATCAAAGTGAACAAACCATTTGCAATGACAAGTTCAGCTCTGACATCAACTGGGAACAGGGCTGGGCAGAGCAAATGAATAATATAATGAACGTCTTTTCTAAACTCTTCCCCATTGCATTGGGTTGGCTTTGTTGCAATAAATACTCTGACACTGCTTTCCTGATCTGAACTTTTATGCAAAACATAGACATTCTAAGACATTTCAATGTCAAGAAAGTGCTTATTGTTGTATTAATGTGATAATAAAGTTGATAGAATGATTAAAGGCACTATATGTAAATTTTCGCCCCTAGAGGTCGCCTATTTAAAACAAAGACACAGCTTGATGACGCCTTGATTTTGCGGAATCATCGCTGTTGTCTTCACGTCTACAACTGGTAGAAAAGAATCGGGACGGGACTTGGGCAGAAATCATCTTCATGGATGAGATTATTAACATTACTGTAGTATGAAGTAGAGCAGGGCCGAGTGATGTAGGAGCTGAACAAGGTTGCTGGAGCGATTTCTAATGAGAGACGAGCGTGACACGCCTCGCGAGCAGTGGAAGTTTTATTATGCCACAGTCGCCGCTTCTGCTTCTTCCGGTCATGAGTATGTGGGGTAACGCAGTGCTGTTTTATCATATTAGATACATTTGTGTGTTGAAAATTGTTATAGTGCTACTTTGTGCGTTCGCTCGGTGGCTACTATGAGACACTTGTTGCACACTGCAGTAAGATGGATTGATATTAGTCATGGTAAAACATGGTACTCACAGTAAATCAAGAAAACGAGATTTAAATAATTTCAACTTACTGTGTTGAGCTATATAACATGATTCGTTTTCTTTTGATGAATGTATTAATTTAAACAGTTGCTCACCTGTCTAATAAAACATAATATATTAAAGTGTGTTTGGTGTTTCCATGGTTTCTACAAAATAAAACCGGAAATCGAGGGTAACGCGGGTATGATGTCATTGATGGGCGACGCATCAACGCACGGACACGGTCCGTGTCCTGGTTAAAATTGCTTATTTCTCTGGATTTAAAAATTCTTGGAAACATTTGGGATAATGTAAGTACACAAGCCAACAAAATATATAGTGGTTTTTGCATACTTTAATCCAAAAATCTTACATGTGGGCCTTTAAATTGCTGGTCCATTACTTTATAATAGACCAGGAATACAATCACACTTGCCATGTTTGTGAATGGAAAATGGGTCATGTGCCTTTGATATGCATGAAAACGAATTATTATAATGATTAACTAAGACCCAAAACTGTTATTATGGTGATTTTTCATAAGTACAAACTTTATTTTATTTCAGATATTTTTAATATAAATGAAGCTCAAGCGCAAGTTCTGCCAGGAAGACTCAAATGTTACGTCACCTATTAGTTCAGATCTAACCAATCATTATCTAACACTTGGAGTATAAAAGATCGGTACTTACACATGTATGAGTTCGCAGATGCTGACACCAACCTTCACCTCCATCCTCCCCACCACCACCACCAGGATGGTCCCTGTCCATACTTCCCGGGGTTCGGCTACGCCCCTGCCTTCATCTTCAGGCAGGAAACGCAAAGTCCGCAACCCTCAGGATGTGAGCTACGGCCAAAGAACCTTATCTTGTGATATTTTGCTTGCTGATTGGTAATCATTGTTAAAATCTATAAAATAAAGTATCATTGTTTTGTTATCTTGCCTCCCAAGTCTTTCTGGTAGAACCTCATTCTTCTCAGGTCATTGCCCTGCCCTTTGTTTCCAACTTCTCTTTGCTGTAATAGGAAATATGCAAATTGTGATTAAAAATGGAAATAAAGACCAGTATTTTGTATTTATTCTGTCAATTCTGACAACTTAATAGGTTGTGTCCCAATGTTATGCATTACTCCTTTTACCAACTTTAACTCTCACTTTCCCTTCAAATAAATAAACTCTGTCATTGATGTTGTCTCTTTTTATCACTTTAGCTTTATTTGTTTAGTCGACCCTGTTATTACCATGAGTTTGTACTATAAATGATTGATTATTGAAAAGTGGATATTTATAGAAACAAGCATTCTTTCTCAACATTCTTTATAATAAACACATTGCAGTGTCATGAGCTTCAGCACAAGGCTGGCTAAATTAATAATAAAACTGTCAACCCCTTACATTTACTTAGATATAGGTAATTTAATTAAATAATTTAACATTTATTCTAGCTTGAAATGACACAATGCATTAAAAACAAAAAAATATTAAAGCTAAAAGATTACATTCTTTGTCTGCTAGAATGTTTAAAAAGTCTAATGTAAAGTCTAATGTAAAATCGTCTTTTATCACAGCAGCCTCAGGCAGTGTTTCTGGTTTAGACACTCAGTTGGTCTACAGCAGGTGGCAGCACATGCCTAATGCAAACCTACCTTAAAAACTGCTAATTAAGAGGACAGGACATAAAAACAAGACCTCTGTTATTACAATTTCCTCTCTAGCGAATAACATATTACCAGCGTAAAATTACTTTAATAAGGCACGGAAACATAAAATTAATACAAAGCAAGAATGCAAATGCTTTTTACAACCTCAAATAACCAGCTGTTTTTGTTAAAATTTTAGTTTTTAGCTTATCATTGAGTAGTTTGTCTATCTTTTACCAGCGGATTACTGGTAAAGTAGTGCTGTATGAATATTTGTTTAGGTTTATTCAGCGGAACCCTGATTCCACCAATCAGATCTTAGCGCTCCAAACTTCCCACCAATCAGCGAAGCTCCTGTAACTTTCACGAGCAGTTCGCGTCTGTCGCTCTGTTTTGATCCGCTGTCTGTCTGTAGGTGGTGCAGCCTCGATGGGGACACTTTTGTTTTTATGCTAATATTTTCTTTTACAAACCGCGGCGCTTTTGTCAACGCTAAGGTTTATATAGAGGGGAATGATGACATCATTTATCTGTGGTTGAGGAAGCTGCCGTGTTTCTGAAGAGTCTCCTGAGATCGTCTGAGCCTCTGCCATGAGTTGTTTGGATGTTATGTATCATCAGAGTTATGGAGCTCATCACTACTTGCCTGCGACATCAGCGGCGGCGGCAGCAGCAGCATACAAAGCGGCGTACTACCATCATCATCATCACCAGCAGCAGCAGCAGCAGCAGGTAGGTGCTTTATTTGGGCTGACACAGACGACTCGTGAGAAGTTAGAAAAAGAAAGTTCTGCCTCAGACATTTTTGCTGAGAAAAAGTTATTTAAAGTTTTAAGAAAAAAGCTTTTCAAATGTTACATTCGTATATATACTATTTACACTATTTTAATGGACAAGTTGGACAGTGAAAAAAGCAGTTAAAGCTAAATTTTCTAATATATATATATATATATATATATATATATATATATAATATTTATATAACATTCTATTTATTTATTTAAAAAAAAAAACACACACACACACCATTTTATTGGACTAGAGTTGTACCAGTAAATGTCTGACATTTTGTTTCTTTTAACATTTTAGTCAATACGTAATTCCCATACTTCGTTTTGTAGTTTTGATGACTTTATTGTTACTCTAAAATGTGGAAAATAATATAAATGATATGAGAAGGTGTGTCCATACTGATTTCTTCTCTGAATACTATACTGTTATTAAATAAAACCGTATTTTATGACATCTGATATAGAATTCTTGAAATTCCAAACTGCAAATCACAACTGAATGTGTTTATACAGTCTCTCGTACGGAAATCTTCATGGGCGTAATTCAGCGTTCCACTAATGTGCCAAGTGTGGGCACTGGGCCATCAGTTCAGAGACAATCCTCAGCAATCTATTTTGGGCGAAGACCAGGTGGTGAATGTGTGTGCTGCCGCTCGCTTTTAACCCCTGACCAGTAATTCTTCATAATGAACACAAATCTGTGTCTTTCAGCAGAAGAAGTTCGGTGCCTACAGCAGGATGCAGGATTCTGAGGAGTTTCCCTCTCACTGTGGCCAGAATAAGCAGCCTGGAGCGCTGAAGCCCCGTCCTGAGCCTGAGCTTCCGCCAGAGGAGGAGCAGAATGCTGGGGAAGAGGAGCGCTGCAAGGAGACGCAGCCCGCCGAGGCCGAGTACTTGAGTGCCAGGTGTGTGGTGTTCACCTATTTCCGTGGAGACATCGGAGATGTGGTGGACGAACATTTCTCACGTGCTTTGAGCCAGCCCAGCGCCTTCAGCAATGACACTAAAACCGGCAGACTTCACTCTGGAGGACCATGGAAAGGTAGGAGAGAGTGATATAGGGGAATCTACAATATTTGTAATCCTACAATACAATAATTGTGCTAATAAATACATAAAGTTAATTCACATTAAAAAGTATTCATTTTATACTGTTCAATATTATCCATTGTATCACAATAAAAATCTGGGTACAATCTTTCTGTTGTGTGTCAAATTCACCCTGATTGCATTCAGTTCAATTTAACAAAAATTACACCATTTACCTTACTAGTTCTCATTCATTACAAAAAATAAACAAGATAACATATGGTTACATTTTATTTGATAACACTTTATTTTAAGGTGACATAGTTACATGTTACTACATGTACTGCAAGTAATAACAGTAAATTATGCATAATTACAAGTAACTAATCCTAAACCAAACCCTAACCATAACTCTATAGTAAGTACATGTAGTTAATTAATATTACTATTAAAATGTAGTTAACAATAGTATTTATTTGAGTTAGTACAATGTAACTTTGTCACCTTAAAATAAAGTGTAACCCTTTATTTTAAGGTGTACTTGTTGCAGTGTAATTATACATTTAAGTGCTAATGTGCTTGTACAAGTACTTACTATATAGGGTCAGTTGCATGTAATTATGCATTATTTACTGTTATTACTATAGTAAGTACATGTAATGTGTAACAAAGACATTAAAAGAAAGTGTTACCCAATATCGTAACTATTTTTTTTTCCTATTTTGAAAATTTTATACAGAAAAAGTATGGGAAAAGCATGTGTGAATTTTTAAATTGACCTGCAACATAATATAAACTCATAGTTCCAGTCCTGGCTTCTGATTGGTCAATACAGCATTACT
Organism: Hypophthalmichthys nobilis; assembly: GCA_037950665.1. Taxonomy (NCBI): domain Eukaryota; kingdom Metazoa; phylum Chordata; class Actinopteri; order Cypriniformes; family Xenocyprididae; genus Hypophthalmichthys; species Hypophthalmichthys nobilis. Next base: position 10,814,388 of record CM075474.1, on the reverse strand, counting down.
GCTAAGCTAAACGCATTCTGCATTTCTGAACCTTTTTTTAAACATCAAGATTTTATGTTAAAAATGTATATGAATATAATTGAAAGTATACAATTCTCTTATATTTTCAATGTAATGTTATTTTTAAGTGGTATGACAGAATACTACAAAACCATGTAAATCATTTATCCAGGTACTAAGGAACTAATTGTTTGTTGTGTTTCAGAAGGAAACTCCCACTCCGAGGGTCAGTGTGGCTCTTTATCGTCGTCCCTGTGGGGTAGCGGCTACCCATCTCAATCCAGCCCATGTGTCCCCTCCTCTCACCCTGACTTCCCCCACAGTGCTGCCTTCCACCCTGCAGACACTGGCATCTGGAGCAGCCACAGCCTCGCGCAGACCGGCCTGCCCCCTCCTTCCGCTCTTACTGACTCTTGGCACTACGGCCTAGGAGCCCAGAGTGGAGCGGGATACCCACATGTACACGAGATGTACCCTCACATGCATCCCCGTCACCCACATTCCCATGCCCACCGCGTGCTCCATCACGCTCACAGCCCCGCTCTGGACCCCCGCTTCAGCCCCCTTCTGCTACCTGGTGTAAGAGCGTCATGCAGCCCGACGTCCTGCACAGATGGAATCAAAACAGAGCTGGAACCAAGTAGCATCCCAGCACCTAACTGGCCTGTTTCTTTCCACGGGTCAGTGGACATCTATGATACAGGTGAGGCAAGATGAGGGAGTAGATCATATATCTGCACACTGTGTTTGCAGTATCTGTTTTGCAGCGTTATATAATTTGAAAATCATGATGATGTAGCCATTTTTATTGAAAGGTGGACAAAAATAGTTTATGTATTAAATAACCATGTGATAATGCCTATTTTTGGGTAATTCAGCGAAATAGATTCTTTACAAGTCAAAAGCTCTCATACACTACCGTTCAAAGATTTTGAAAGAAGTCTCTTATGCTCAGCAAGGCTGCATTTATTTGATTAAAAATGCAGTAAAACAGTAATATTTTAAAATATTTTTAATATATTTTAAAATGTGACAAAGGTGAATTTATTTTCAGCATCATTCCTCCAGTCTTCAGTGTTACATGATCCTTCAGAAATCATTCTAATATGCTGTTCAAAAAAACATTTCTTATTATTATCATTGTTGAAAACATTTGTGCTGCTTATGTAACTGATTGAAAGTTCAAAAGAACAGCATTTATTTGAAATAGAAGTTTTTTGTGACATTATAAATGTCTTTACTTTTGTCTCTTTTTATCAATTTAATGCATTCTTGCTTAGTAAAAGTATTAATTTCTTACTGACCCCAAACCTTTGAACATTAACTATATTTTGTTGTTGATTTCAAGTTTCACATATAAATAATGTAAAGCAGTCCTGCCACTGATAGCCACATTTATATATAGGGATGCATGATATATCAATGTCATGTCAGTTATTGGTCGATATTAGAGATGTTTTACGTTTTTGGCCATTATTAGATGTGTCAGTGGATGCTGCATACTTAATTGTGCTTATTTTGCCATATTTTTACAGTTAAATTACTTTTGCCTTTATCTAAAATTTACAAGTTATTTTTTAAATCAAATTAATATTATTTTTTAAATATTTTAAGATTTTTTATATAATTTAATAACTTTAATTATTATGTTTTTTCAGATTTCATTGGTTTATTTTTAAAGGATTAGTTCACCCAAAAATGAAAATTCTGTCATTACTCACCCTCATGTTGTTCCACACCCGTAAGACCTTCGGAACACAAATTAAGATATTGTTGATGAAATCCGATGACTCAGTGAGGCCTCTATTGCCAGCAAGACAATTAACACTTTCAGATGCCCAGAAAGCTACTAATGACATATTTAAAACAGTTCATGTGACTACAGTGGTTCAACCTTAATGTTATGAGGCGACGAGAATACTTTTTGTGCACAAAAAAAACTAAATAATGACTTTATTCAACAATATCTAGTGATGGGCGATTACAAAACACTGCTTCATGAAGCTTCGAAGCTTTACAAATCTTTTGTTTCGAATCAGTAGTTTGGAGCGTGTATCAAACCCCCCAGTGGTGAACCATTGAAATTTCAAAACACTTATGATGTAACGAAGCCTCGTTTACTGAAATTACGTGACTTTGGCAGTTTGATATGCGCTCCGAACCACTGATTCGAAACAAAGTATTTGTAAAGCTTCGAAGCTTCATGAAGCAGTGTTTTGAAATCGCCCATCACTAGATATTGTTGAATAATATCGTTATTTGTTTTTTTGGCGCACAAAAAGTATTCTCGTCGCTTCATAACATTAAGGTTTAACCACTGTAGTCACATGAACTGATTTAAATACATCTTTAGTAGCTTTCTGGGGATTGAAAGTGTTGTCTTGCTGGCAATAGAGGCCTCATTGAGCCATTGGATTTTATCAAAAATATCTTAATTTGTGTTCCGAAGATGAACGAAGGTCCCTAACGTTATGTTGCTGGATAAAGCAAGCATGTTTTAACAAGATTTATTTCCTCACCCACAGCGCTTGAGCAAGACAAAGCGAAGGCCAGTGTTTGGTTCTGAGACAGAGAAGATTCACTGGACTACATGCCTTAGACTGGACCACTTCTGCAGCCGAGGCCCACAGTATACCGCATGTGGAGTCTTTCCTCAGATGACTGTCTTGGGAACTATTCAGGGGGCAGATCAGTCTCTATCAGTGAGACAAGCACAAAAACAGCTTTGGGGAAAACTAATGTTTTTGTAAAGCATACCATCCTGTCTGAGTTTGTGCACTCATGGACAGAGATCCAATTCAGGATGCTTCTTCTCCCATCTGGGCTTTTCCTGTAAACAGCTCTGGCGTAAAGGATGCCACACGCCCCAAATGAGGTTTAAGAGGCATATCTCCCTCTTTCTTTACACAAAGGAGGTTTTCTCGACATGGTTGATGCTTTAGAACTGCATTTATGTACTTACACAGGTTCTGTTGAAAGAACTGATTGTATTAGTATAGAACAAGGCAGAAATGTGTGAATGTCTGAGAAAATCTTTATTTACTTTAATATATTTGTCTTAAATAGTCTTGTGACTTTACTGATTGGTGTTTAATGTTTGTAATATGTGTTAATAGATTATTTTTGATGTCGAATTGTCTTGCCTTTGAGGAAGTAGTTTTACAGCCTTACATGAACTGCTAAGTTTTATTGGCAAACAACCTGTTTTGTTTGGATTGATTTATTAAATCATTACAGTGGTTACTGTCCCTTTAAATGTTGTCAGTGGTAGTGCTTTTATCTATTTACTTACAATAGGATGTTAGCCATTTGAGAGGTCAGTGGCACCAAAACACACTGGTTGTGCTGCAGAATAACTCTTGACCAATTTTGGGAACGAAATATGGAGAGCACAAAGTCCCAGAAGGGATAGTATCATTCCATTCACATTTAGCTTCATCTCTCGCAAAGCCACAAAATCTGGGACGTGTCATAAACGGTGTTATATTGCAAAAAAGTTTATGTGAATGCTCTTAAATGTCAAAAGTTGGTATGTGCTTCCTGTCTGGCTAGGAAGTTCGATCCAAAACAACTTGAACAATTGCAGTTAAAACAGACTCCTCTTATCCACTGCAGATATGTCCTAATAGAGATTGTGATAAACCAAAAGAATGTGGCGATCGGCCTCTCTGTGTAACTTCGACCCGAATCCACTCAAAGAATGCAGAGAGCGTAGAATATGCACTCTGGTGTGAAATTGAACATTATTTTGGAGAGATGCAGCTTTAAATATTTTTATACAAGCACAGTGCCAGATATTGCATTATTTTCGTCGTAAAAGACAGCTGTTGGGCTGGTTATCCTGTGAGTGGAGCAGCTCAGTGAGTGTGAATGTGGGGTTCGGAGTGAGATCTCTGACCAGGTGGCGGCACTGACCCTCTCACATTCCTGCTGCAGCTCTCAGAACATCACCAGCTGCTTCATACTGAGGCAGAATTAGAAACTACAACATGTTATATTTCTCAAACTCTAGACTAAAAAGACTATTTTCACAAGTGTAAACTTGTGAAAAAGAACTGTGCTCATTGTAGTGTACTTTAAATCTTAAAAGAATATATAAAAAACTGTGGTTGCAAATTATATAATATTAATGAAATAAAAGACTACTTGAGTAGCACTTTCATGATTTTGTTTCTTAAAGGGTTAGTTCACCCAAAAATTAACATTCTGTCATCATTTACTCAACCTCGTGCCGTTCCAAACCCATAAGACTTTCATTTATCTTCAAAACACAAATGATTTCTGTCCCTCCATTGACAGTTACGCAACTACTACTTTGACGTTTCAAAACGTTCATAAAGAGATTGTGAAAATAATCCATATGAATTGAGCAGTTTAGTCCCAAAATCTTTTTCAAAAAGAGATGATCACTTTGATGAACAGATTGAATTTAGGCTTTTATTCACATATAAACATTTATCAACGCATACATCAGTTATGGTAAACGGAAGCTCAAGCATGTGTTACGCAGCACGTTTGAGCTTCAGCAAGAACCAGTGAGGTTCATTCTCGTGTTACGCAGCAATTTGAGCTTCAGCAAGAACCAAAGAGGTTTGTTCTCGCACATCAAGCAGGTTCGTTGAGCTTCTGTTTACAGTATGTTCGCTGATCAATATTTATATGTGAATAAAAGTTTAAATTCAATCTGTTCATCATATAAAGAGACTGATTATCTTCAGAAAATTTGGACTAAACCGCTCAATTTATATGGATTTGTTTTACGATCTCTGAAGTGACAAAGTGGTAGTTGCATGGACTTTTGATGGAGGGACAGAGAGCTCTCAGATTTCATCAAAAAAGATCTTTATTTGTGTTTCGAAGATGAACGAAAGTCTTACGGGTTTCGACATGAGGTTGATTAAATTATGACAATTCTTTTCATTTTTGGGTAAACTATCCCTTTAACACACTTAATTAGGCTTTTAAAAAGTGCATTTTGTGATAATGTTAAATTAAACATTTTGCTTTCAAACCATTATGTTTTAACAATTTATTGTTGGGCTTTTTATTTTGATGTGTTGACTAACAAATTAAAGCATATGTAAAGTACTTTTTTGGTAATTTTATAATTTTAACTGTAATTTGATAGTAAATTTAATAGAAGTTAATATATTTTAAATGTACTAAATTGCAACTTCATCATTACACATGCAATTACAAATATATTTAAATACAAAAATACAAGTTTTTTTAGTTCACCATAAATGCTTGTCAGAGCATTCAGCAGTACAATGTAACCATATTTCAAAGAAAATAGAAGTTATGAATTATGAAATTACATATAAAGATGTACTAGCTACATAAGTATGTCAAAAAGCACCCATATTAACATGCAATTAAGTGTCTGAAAACATTACTTTCAGTTAGCAGTTAATATTCCTTTAAAGTATATTATTTCAGTAATAAAAACACTTTTGCTGAAGTGTAATAGTTTTGCAATAGAACCAAATTTTTTAAAATTAAAATGATGAATGACTGATTTTATCCTTCACAAGAGCCTGCTTCTGCACAGTCATTGTGCTATACTTTTCATCCATGTTCCTCAATGTTTTTGTCCATGTTGACCATTAAAACAAAATTATGGGACTTGAATAATTGCTGTTATCTTGCTCTAGTGGATGAATAAATAAGCCTGTCCATATCAGAGGGGTACACCATCCTTCTGCTTTGCTAATTGCTGTACTTGATTATATAAGTTTTGAGATGGGCCTGTGATCACAAGCAGTAGAAGAGCTCCTCAAGTGGTCCTAACAGCCCGGAAAGCAGCAGATAAATGAGGGGTAAAGAGACCTGCCAGCTACATTCAGCCACTCTCCACAAGAGTGACATAAACAGCAGAAAACACATGGCCGCTCTTATGAATAGGAAGCTTGGCAAAGACAGGTCAGCGTGTGGCACTGCACGATATATGGGAGTGTTTATTGCATGACAAAACCATAAGGATCATTAATGTGATTGATGTTCAAAATATGAAAAGACAACAGGGTGACACTAACTGTAAAGTGACCCTTACAATAAACCGGTGGTGTTTATGATGTCTAAAGTCTATTTACCTTTGCATGTTGACTTTAATTCCCATTTTAAATTTGATCAGGACTCACCAAAACAAGTTTTTTTTTCTGCTACTACCTTACTTTTACTTACCTGCCAACATTTTCATTGGCCCACCATAAAAAAAAAAAGAGCTCAGGAGAATATTGGAATGCAGGAGAATCACAACCAACTAAACATAGATGAAAACAGACAGAGAACAACTCAAACTAAATACACAGAGTTACTAAAGAACTAAACAAGGAACAGGTGAATCAAATCAGTCAATCAATGAGTAGCCATAGCAACAAACAAAAACATACTAAGAAACCATGGCGACAGAAAGGAAACAAAGGATGCATCTGAACGTACCGTCTGAATAGGTATTACATTTGAATTTGAACTTACTTCACGACCATTAAAAAAAGTATGTTCTATATAGTATGAATGTGTGTAGTATGAATGTAATCTGGACGTACAACATCCGCCATGATGTCATTATCACGTGATCTACGAGCCTCAGTTGCATCGCTTCACTTCCATTAATAAATCCTCCCCTGTGGCCTCATGAGATAGTAAAGTGTCCATCGAATGCACACTTCAGAATCTCGCCGGAAATAGTAGATTATATGGGGACTTTTCACCTACTGTTTTTTTTTAATACTACGAATTCGGACATACTACTCTGTTGGTGTACTGTTTTTGCATGCTATATAGTAGAAAAATATACGATTTCAGAAGCAGCGAATGAGTTACAAACTAAGATTCCAGGAAAATAAAACTATTAAAAGGCATAAAAACAGAGGTACATAGTGACAACACAGCACTGTCACAGTTCTCTCAGTTTATCTCCTCATTCTTATTAAGACATTTTGACAGATTTTAACCTCTCTGTTTAGTTGTTCACTGTTTACTTTTCAAATATACTAATAATGTGCAGGGTTTACATGGTTTAAAGACAAATAACATACAACATACATGATTTAAAGACATATAAACAAATAATTTACATTTAATCTGAAATTAAACACTGCTGAAAATTGTATTTATTCATTCATTTATATTTGTTTGTTTTATTTTAAATCTGTCCTTCATAAATGACCAACAACATAATCTATAACAATCTATAACATAATTATAAAAATTCAGCCCTTTCTCAAAAGGGGTTCTGCGCATTGGCGTCAATTGGGTATGGCAGGGTATGGCAACTCCCATACCTTGGGTGCCTGGTCAAGTCAATGCAATTTATATAATTTTATTCATTGCATGCAGGATTAACAGAGTTATATTACTATGTGTAACATATAATTAGTATTTAAAACAGAAAAGTAAGTAAATTAAAGCGCTCTGGTTGTTATATTCTTGTCACGTAAGATCAACGGGCGCTGCCAATTTGTGTCCATTCACAACGTGATTTTGCAGCGTTGAGTATTGTAGCCAATCACAGGGATTTCTGTTGAAAATAATGACCAATCAGAGGTGATAACCAGCCGCAACGATTCTATTTTAGAAACGGTTTCTATTTTTTGTCGCGGCTGGAACAACACAAAGTATGATAATGATAATCTCAGGTAATGTTTATGTGCTTTATTTAATGTTAAAAGTGTGTAACGTGACTTTGAATATCATTTAGTGCCCCCAGCTTTGTAGCTGTAGTAAAAGCAACAATGGATAATTCACCTCAGATCTTGAAATTAAACAAATGGAAGCAAGAACGTTCAAACTGTAAATAAACAAGTGTATTATATGACAAAGATTGTTTTAGTAGCTCAGTATGTATTTTTAATCATGTTTAAATGGTGTAGTATTTGTGAATTTGATTATGTAGGCTACTTATCAAATTCCTTGCGAGTGCCGTCAAGTTTAATCCCTGGTGCCAAGCAAATACCGTGAGAGCCCGCCCACACTGCGTTCTGACTGGCTGTGATTTTTGATTGATTGATTTTACAAATGAGGACAATCTTTGTAGGATGAACAAAAATGTTTTTGGTAATCATATTATTTGAGCTTTGAACTAAGTGCTGGAAAAAGTTGTGTGAAGAAAGTGGGACTGTCACGTCAAGGTAAGATTGGATGACGTCATCAGGGTCTGCCATACCCTGGCTTTTGGTGAAATGGCGCCACTGGTTCTGCGCTCAGTACTCAAGGTGAAGATGACTTTTGCTATCTCAGCAGTGTAGAAGGAAGCTGAGTTTCTTCATGGGCTGCTCCACAGGCTCTGCCCCTCCTTCAGGAAACCGTCCATTGGAGACACGGAGCCCCTGCCTGGAGCTGGGCAATCCAAGCACTGAGACCGCAGCCTTCACATTAGCATGGGATGCACTTCTATGCTAATTCCTGTCAGCTCTCCATGGCACCCCTTGGAGATCACAGGCTCTTCCAAACCAGCTCATACAGGACGGGGTGCATTCTAACTTTTAAAAAAGTCTAATTTACTAAATTAATAAATATATACTGTTCAAAATGGAGTAGTATAATAGAAATAGTTTTGTTACACTTTGTGGTTGTAAAATGGATGACCTTCAAGGACACCTGTGTGAACTTGAAGAGAACTGACTTTACACATCCAATAAAAATACCCCAAACATCAGCTGATTAAAATTAATTAATTTAGCTATCAGGAAATGCTATTTGTTTACAGGTGACATATTTTTGGGGGTCACTTTATGTAACTGGCATGCATAACATTTGTATCTGTTAAACAGTAAAATATTTAAAGACCTTTTTCCTTTCATACTTGTAAGTTCTGCATAAGTGCCGGGGAAAGCCTATGAATACATTCTTTTCATTACAGTTCAGAATCCGCCAATCAACTCAAATAGTTCCTTTAAAGTCAGTGAAATCAAATGAATGGCTTGACTGTGTGTCAAACAAAAGCCCTGTGCATAAAAGCTGGATGGCCACGCCAGTTCACCCCAGGAGCCTGAAAAAGGCCAGATAAAGCTCTTGAGTCACATTTTATTATGATTCCTTTGGAGCATTAATTGATCAAACTGTCAGACAGACTGTTAACACAACTCTACATTTAAAACTATAAGCGAGTTCAATGAAACACTCAATTAAACTTTAAAGATTTTTTTTTTCTGATGATAGAATGTCCCTCCCTCTCATAGCCTCTCTTTCTACCATCATTTTGAGTTAAATGTGTTTAAGGAACATCACTACCGAACACCTTTTTTTCTGCAATTAAGCAAACTTTTTTGGGGTGTTATTCCATAAAATTTAGTTTTTATGTGTGTACAACTGTTGAGAATTGTGCTAGCTAACCATGTGCTGATTAGCATCTTTGAGCTAGGCTCAAAACTATCTAAAATTGTCACTACTGAAACAGTCACAACCGAAACATGTGGTGAAGCTTCGGTTGTGACATCTGTTTTTTGAGTGTTATTCAATTTTTTTTTTTTTTTTTTTCTGTGTATAACTGTTAAGAACTGTGCTAGCTTACCATGTGCTGATTAGCATCTTTGAGCTATCTAAAACTGTCACAACCGAAACTTCACCACGTTTCGGTAGTGACATCATTGTTTTGGTAGTGACAAAAGGGAACATATAATCATTTATTTGGGAAAAATAAACAACATTTTAGTAGAGTTATGTAAATCATTAGAATTTTTGTATGTTTTATTATGCAAATCATTAGTGTTTTAGTATGTGAGTTAGAATTCTGTAATGTGATGTGGTCGCTACAAAAACATTACCGAAAATGTGCAGTCACGACCAAAACATGGATGTTTTGTCAAAAATAAAGTATATTGTATTATCAGCTAAGATGTTATTATAGTGTTTGGTTCAATGTATATTCAAACTAATGAATCCTTCACTTTGAAACTTTATGCCTTTTATAAGGAAAGATTGGATTCAAAATACAACAAATCTCATAAATTACACCTGAAATATTGTTAATATTGTAAGTGTTATTGATTTACCTCTTTTAAAAATAACAAAAAAATATATTTACATGTAGATGTAAACAAAATCTTAATAGGTCAATGTAACCCTTCTTATTAAATTATTTATTATTATGTTTCGGTAGTGACAAATTTGGGGAAAAGAAAAATATTCCAAAACTTTATGAAAATACAATATGAGAATTAACTGCACAATTACTAGAAATGTGCACCTTGGATATTATACAATTTGCGCACACACAAAATTTGTAGAAAAAGATGTTTCTAACTTTGAACCAATTCTGTACAATGGCCCATATACAAATAAATTACTTCTGTTTATTGAGTTGACTTATCATGGTTGTGACAGACAGTATTTACTGTAAAAACTGTAATAAATCTATATTTTTATCAGTTGTGAGTGATAATGTAAAATAAAAAGAGAATAAAATGAAATGGTACATTTGTGTTAAGAACATTCTAGTGATCATCTGTGATTCATTTCAGAGAAATGTTACTATTTTTAAAAATATTGGCAGATGAAGTGTGTTTTCTGGTGTCACGAATACATGATTTCTAGGACAGTCTCTTTGCAAAAAAACAAAAACAAATGAGGAATATTTTGAGGAAATATACAGATTGAATGGTCAAAGCGTCAAATACGGACAAAAATGAATCTTTTTTGTGCTTAATGCTAGGTAAATACATGAAAAGCACGGTGTCAAATTCCCAAGTCTTAGTAAAAGAGGGTCAGCCAGCAAAGAGGCTTGACTTCTCGGCCTTGGAGTGCTGAGCTGTCAAAACAGAGCTTTCTTCCTCGTCTCTCAGGCACATTCCTGCGTAATTGAGCTGATGATTAGTCTAACAATCACCAACACAATGCCAGCTGCCAGGATGTGAAACGGCCTAAATACAGGCATCCCTGTTTCACTGGGCTCGTTTGGCACGGCTCTGTTTGTTCAGTGAGGTAGAGGAGCATATGGCAATCATAAAGACAGCTTTAACCAAATATGATCTGATCTCTCAAATTCACATGCCAAAAACTCTTTCAGTTTGACGGATACATTTTGAATAATTTACTTTCCTCATGCAAGCCAGCGGAGATAAAATGCTTCCCTCTGGCTCTGTTTGGATATTAAGGGCAGGGTCCATTTTCTTCAGCCATTACATGTCAACACCCTCCTAAGTTGAATTAAATGGAGCGTGGTGCTTGAATTAAACTGCTTATGTCCTCAGATTAGTGCCACCTGACCATTCAGTAGTTAATTGAGAGAAAACAGGCCGCAGAGCCAGTGTTGGGGGTAACGCATTACAAGTAACGTGAGAAACGTAATCAGATTACTTTTTTTCATGTAACTAGTAAAGTAAAACAGTACTTTTAAATTTACAACAAAATAGCTGATTTATTTTTTCAAGTAAGTAACTTTGTTTTCACATTTATTGACTGACACCTCTCCTGTCCCCATGTTGAGAGAAATCATGAAACATGATGGATATTGTTCTAATGCGAACATGCATTTTACTCATCTCACTTGCACAAAAACAGATATTTCTCAAAATGAATATAAACTGAAATGCAAATACTGAAAATTATGAGAATATGCAAATAATTAAATGTTATTATGTATTTAATCTCACTTTATTAACCAATGTCTTTGCTGCTTACCTTCGAAGATTCAATTCAGCCATACTAATAAGCAAAAATGTCTTTAGTTAAACATCACAGTTTCATTTCTTTATTTATTTATTTATTTTTATTGCTAAAGTGAACTTTCTTCTGCATCCTATTCTTCTGTTATTCAGAATGGCAGCACAGCTGAAAGGTTTGTTTGAGGTACATCCTCTACTCTACAGGCATGAATGTGCATTTACTTATAAATTAATTTTACTTTTGATGTAAAAGGGCCTTTACATTTGCCAAAAAAACATTTTTGCTATTAAAAACAAACAAAGCCCAGCCCAGATGTGAAAAAGTAACGCAAAAGTAAATAATGCATTACTTTCCACAAAAAGCAACTAAGTACCGCAATTAGTTACTTTTTTAGGGAGTTACTTTTTTACTTTTCCCCAACACTGGGCAGAGCAAATTATATGATTGATACTGCTCTTATTCTTTATAAAATTTGCCATTTTACAAGAATTTGTAAATGATAGTTGCAGTTTAACATTCATCATGGATGTTTTTTGTTTTTTTTTTGGAAATAGAAATTTCTATTTCTGAATTGATCAAACTGTGTACACACATGTGACCAGGTACACTACTGGTCAAAAGTTTGGAATAATTTAGATTCTTTTTAGATTTTAATTTAGATTTTTTTAAATGTTTTTGAAAAAAGTCTCTTATGCTCACTCATGCATTTAGTTGATCAAAAATAAACAGTTAAAATGTGAAATATTGTTACAATTTAAAATAACTGTTTTCTATTTTAACATATTTTAAAATGCAATTTACTCCTGTGATCAAAGTTGAATTTTCAGCATTACTCCAGTCTTTAGTCTCACATACAGTATCTCACAGAAGTGAGTACACCCCTCACATTTTTGTAAATATTTTATTATATCTTTTCATGTGACAACACTGAAGAAATGACACTTTGCTACAATGTAAAGTAGTGAGTGTACAGCTTGTATAACAGTGTAAATTTACTGTCCCCTCAAAATAACTCAACACACAGCCATTAATGTCTAAACCGCTGGCCACCAAAGTAAGTACACCCCTAAGTGAAAATGTCCAAATTGGGACCAGAGTGTCAATATTTTGTGTGGCCACCATTATTTTCCAGCACTGCCTCAACCCTCTTGGGCATGGAGTTCACCAGAGCTTCACAGGCTGCCACCGGAGTCCTCTTCCACTCCTCCATGACGACATCGTGGAGCTGGTGGATGTTAGAGACCTTGCACTCCTCCACCTTCTGTTTGAGGATGCCCCACAGATGCTCAATAGGGTTTAGGTACCCTCAGCTTCTTTAGCAAGGCAGTGGTCCTCTTGGGGGTGTGTTTGCCGTCGTTATCATATTGGAAAACTGCCCTGCGGCCCAGTCTCCGAAGGGAGGGGATCATGCTCTTTTGGCATTCATAGTTCCCTCAATGAACTGTAGCTCCCCAGTGCCGGCAGCACTCATGCAGCCCCAGACCATGACACTCCCACCACCATGCTTGACTGTAGGCAAGACACACTTGTCTTTGTACTCCTCATCTGGTTGCCGCCACACATGCTTGACACCATCTGAACCAAATAAGTTTATCTTGGTCTCATCAGAACACAGGACATGGTTCCAGTAATCCATGTCCTTAGTCTGCTTGTCTTCAGCAAACTGTTTGCGGGGTTTTCTTGTGCATCATCTTTAGAAGAGGCTTCCTTCTGGGACGACAGCCATGCAGACCAATTTGATGCAGTGTGCGGCGTATGGTCTGAGCACTGACAGGCTGACCCCCCACCCCTTCAACCTCTGCAGCAATGCTGGCAGCACTCATACGTCTATTTCCCAAACACAACCTCTGGATATGACGCTGAGCATGTGCACTCAACTTCTTTGGTCGACCATGGCGAGGCCTGTTCTGAGTGGAACCTGTCCTGTTAAACCGCTGTATGGTTTTGGCCACCGTGCTGCAGCTCAGTTTCAGGGTCTTGGCAATCTTCTTATAGCCTACGCCATCTTTATGTAGAGCAACGATTCTTTTTTTCAGATCCTCAGAGAGTTCTTTGCCATGAGGTGCCATGTTGAACTTCCAGTGACCAGTATGAGAGAGTGAGAGCGATAACACCAAATTTAACACACCTGCTCCCCATTCACACCTGAGACCTTGTAACACTAATGAGTCACATGACACCGGGGAAAGAAAATGGCTAATTGGGCCCAATTTGGACATTTTCATTTTCACTTAGGGGTGTACTCACTTTTGTGGCCTTTTTTCTGCTTAATATTTTTGTGGAAACGGTAATACCATCCAGCTACCATTACAGGAATAAATTACATTTTAAAATATATTCAAAGCAAACAATTATTTTAAATTGTAATGATATTTAACATTTTTACTGTATTTTTTAGCAAATAAATGCAGCCTTAGTTCTTTCAAAGGCAATAAATATGGATTATTCCAAATGTTTGACCAGTAGTGTATATATCGGCAACACTTTACAATAAGGTTCATTAGTTAAACATTAGTTCTAACATGAACTAACCATGAGCAATATATTTGTTACTGTATTTACTAATCTTTGTTAACATTAGTTAATGAAAATGCAGTTGTTCATTGTTTGTTCATGTTAGTTCAAAGTGCATTAACTAATGTTAACAAGATTTTAATAATGTATTGGTAAATGTTGAAAGTAACATTAACAAAGATTAATAAATGCTGCAGAAGTGCAGTTCATTATTAGTTCATGTAAACTATTGTAGTTAACTAATGTTAACTAATGAACCTTATTGGAAAGTGTGACCTACAAATCATATACATTCTTCTGGACTTTCTCGTCGGACAACTTACAATGATACACATTGTACAGTGGGGTCCAAAAGCTACCTGTGTAGGGTTGGGATCCACCTATTCAAATGCTTGAGGGTTGTTTATGTGGCATGTGCATGCAGAAAATGCATATTTGCACAGCACTGTTAAATTAGTGGTGTGAACATGTGGTCTGCGGAAACGATGGCAGATGGCGTGGCAGTAAATCAAAGTGAAACACAGACCTAATACATGGGCTTAAGTCGACACTGATGAGTGTTTAAAATCAGCCTTTAGGAATATCCCATCAACATTTCTGTTCAGTCCACCTGCAGAGCACATGCCCACCCACAGTGTAATGAGAGTGCATACTTTGCACTTAATGACAGTTTAGTTTCCTCCCTATTTCACACTGTGCAATAAAAGCATAATGATGCTATCAAATATTTAACACCAGATAGTAGCCATGCTTTATTTAATATGCAAAAACTATATGAACATGGTTCATCTACTGCATTTAAAATGTCAACAATAGAATCTGTGTTGGAATGCATGAATTACATACTGTATTATAAAGAGTCACATTCCTGGATGCATATCTAATAATAGTGGTTTGGATATTCATGAGATAAAAGTGCGTTAATTACTACTTGATTTTAGCCAGAGTGCTTTTATAGAACTCTTATTACTACATTCCTCATGGAGCAATCTTAAGTGTCTTACTCAAGGGTACAATGGTCAAGAATTAGCCCTTTTGGGCTTTGAACCTACAACCTTTTACCTGCCATAATCTCTATGGTACATTAGGATGGGAATTTAATTCCATTAACTGATCATTCCAATAATAAATACATATAAAACAATTCTTGCAAAAAGGTGATTACACAGACTTTTAAGTAATTTAAGTAATTAAAGTAAAGTGATTCACCTATGTACCAACATTAAACAACAATACTAAACAAACAAAAAAAGAGTAGTCTAAAACATATTTTACTCATTTCATTTTATATAAAAATACCACTGACACAATGCTTAATATTTATCTTAACTATGAACAGCCAGCTGATTTAAGTCTCACAGTTGATTGAAAGCTGTATGTGTTTACTTCACTAAAAAGAGCCTAATCATTAGTCATTGGGTTCGAGTCATTGGTTCGGAATTCTAGGCTGGTTGCACTGTTAAGCTTTTGATTCAATTAAAGAACTGACTCCAAAGTAGTTCAGCACAAACTGCCCTGCAGCTAATTTCATTGGTTTAGATTAGGGTGTAGGGTAGGTTTAGGGGTTAGTATTTGTTTTAGCAATGTGTAGGCACTGTGATTGCCATGACCAATGAAATCTTTAGAGTCGGCCGCGGGGCAGAGTTTGTGCTGAACTGGTTCGGGGGGAAAAAAATCACTCACTAGATTCGAAGTGTTGTGGCGCCATAAATTAAAGGGTTAGTTCACCCAAATAAAAAATTCTGTCATTAATTGCTCACCCTCATGTCGTTCCACACCCGTAAGACTTTCGTTCATCTTCGGAACATAAATGAAGATCTTTTTAATGAAATCTGAGAGCTTGCTGTCCCTCCATTGACAGTCTACGCAACTGACACTTTGATGCTTCAAAATGTTCATAAAGAGACTGTAAAACTAATCCATATCCATATGAATTGAGCAGTTTAGTCCAAATTTTCTGAAGAGATGAACGTTTTATGATGAACAGGTTGAATTTAGGCTTTAATTCACATCTAAAAATATAAACAAACATGCTTGAGCTTCCGTTTACCATAACTGATGTGTATGATAAGTTGATGAATGTTTATATGTGAATAAAAGCCTAAATTAAAATCTGTTCATCATATAAAGCGATCGTGTCTCTTCAGAAAATATGGACTAAACCGCTCAATTCATATGGATTAGTTTTACTATTTCTTTATGAACTTTTCAAAGCATCAAAGTGTCAGTTGCGTAGCTGTCTATGGAGGGACAGAAATCTTTCAGATTTCATCAAAAATATCTTCATTTGTGTTATGAAGATGAACAAAAGTCTTACAGGTTTGGAACGACATGAGGGTGAGTAAATGATGACAGAAATTTCATTTTTGGGTGAACTAACCCTTTAAGTAATGATATGAACCTCTGTCAGGGTAGTTTAGTATGTTATTTCGCTTGCATCTTGCAAAAACCATTCTTTATTTTTTCTTGGTTCCCAACCATGATGATATGCTAAATGATCACCAATACAGCTCTAGGACATTTTAATGAAATAACCCATATTAATAACTTTTATACATTACGGTTACACATGAGAATAGAATAGTTGCCTACCTCTCTTTGTCTCAAAGTGACTGTGTCAGGTAGTTTACTTGCAGTGTACTAGTCTCTTCTACACAAGCTGATTATTTAAAGTTGGTATGAAACAGAAGTTACATATATATCTAAGAGAACCAACTTCTCAAACAAGAACAAATGTAGGGCGGGACTTGATTTTGCCCAACAGGAATTGATTGGATGGTTATGGTTTGCTATTGCTGTGATGTCATGTGAGTGACAGGTTGCCCCGCCCTCACGGCAGTAACCATCCTGACCCCAGTCTAAATAAGATCTCATTTATGACTACAAATCCTATAATCTCTAGGACGTACAAAAACATTTGAGAAAATTGATATTTTTAATCTAGTACAATGATTAGTTTTATCTCAAGTATATTAAGACCAATACAAGTACATTTCGAAAACACACTGGCTACATTTAGTGAAATACACAATAATTAACTCACAGTCCTGGCAGCTGTGACCCAACTTGAACACAAGAGGAACATAATGAAAAGAGGAGTATGAGGGAGTCTGAAGGAGGTATCAGGCTGCGGACAGGTTCCCCACCCCTCACATTCGGCTTTCTCACCAGGACACAGAAATCACTATTCTCTTGCCCTTCCTTTGGGCCACTACCTAACCTTCATGTTATGGTGGCAATGCAGTTGTTCAGACTTTGAATGCTCCGATTCAATTCAGTGTAAACACGAGAAGTGCCACATTTTCCCCTGAAGTACATTTATAATGTTGGTACAGTATACAAAAAGTCATACTTTAGTTTTTTTATAACCATTTTCAACCCTTTCTCTAACCCTTTGAATTGAACAGTTCTTATTAAAACGTCCCGTGCACTGAGAGCTTTCTGCTCACAAACAAGTCATGGGTTTGTCGTCAGATATACTTGTAAAAGTCACATCTTTCAATAACAGCCTCTTTGCTAAGCCTGTACTACACTGTGACATATTCACAAAACAATCTGTGCTGAAATGTGTTTCTGTTGCTTAAACAGTAGAGCATGGTGTTAGCAATGGCAAGGTCATGGCTACGATTTTGAGAGAATGCATGAACTGATAAAATCCAAAGTATGTTTTTCTGGATAAATGTCAAATGAGTAAATGTGCAGCTCAAACTGTTAAGATCAGTGGTTTAACTGCTTATTTCTAATGTCGGGATCCTTCCAAAGAATATTCAGAGCAGTAGGTGCTACACAGGGCCAGAAATGGCACAAATTTCGATTTTTATCTATCTATCTATATATATATATATATATATATTTTATAATGTAATAATTTTGCAGTTAATCTCCAAATTAAAACAACATAAAGAAACAACATAAAGACAGTATATTTGAAACACTTGTTTAATGGCATCTTTTAATGAATGAAGGCCAGTATCACTGATACTAATACTGCTACTGATGTCTCGATGAATGATTTGATTTCCCCCTCAATTTTAAACATCAGTTATAGCCATTCAACATTACAGTGTAATTGAAAGCTATCATTTTTTAACATTTATTACGCTTCAAAAATAGAACAACTTTTCATTTAAGTGAACTTAGAACAATCCTCACATAAACCAATGTCATATTTAGGCTATCTGTGCCCTTCCTACCTGTCTAACAGATGCATGATTTATAGCCTAAATTACATATTGATATTAATCATTATTAAAGCTACAAAAGTTCTTTAGTTAAGAGCAGTGAGTAATTTTCTCAGACGGCCTTAGTGGTTGCTGTCCCTTTAAGAGCTGCCGCTGCTGCACATGACGCGGATCTCACACGTGTCCCACTTTATCACAACTCTTTACTTTAGTTTTAAGACTTTATTTAACTCATTCAAGGCTGCTCTTATGAGGATACTGACATGTTTGGAATTATTGTGTGTTAACTCCATTCTGGCATGCCGTCCATGCGCACGATACTGGCGCGCTTCTTTCTGCGTGTCGTGTGTGTGACAGGACATTCACAGACAGCGTGTTCTCTTTTTCTCTTTTGGTGCGCTTAAATGGTTTAAAAGCATTTGCATGAATAAGAGTGTGATTATATTGTAATGCTAGCCAAAGGAAGACAGATAAATGGATGCTGCATTAATTGCGTTAAATATACACTGAACAAAATTATAAACGCAACACTTTTGTTTTTGCCCCTATTTTTCATGAGCTGAACTCAAAGATCTAAGATTTTTTCTATGTACACAAAAGGCCTAAATTTGTCTAAATCTGTGTTAGTGAGCACTTCTCCTTTGCCGAGATAATCCATCCACCTCACAGGTGTGGCATATCGAGATGCTGATTAGACAGCATGATTATTGTACAGGTGTGCCTTAGGCTGGCCACAATAAAAGGCCACTCTAAAATGTGCAGTTTTACTGTATTGGGGGGTCCAAAAACCAGTCAGTATCTGGTGTGACCACCATTTGCCTCACGCAGTGCAACACATCTCCTTCACATAGAGTTGATCAGGTTGTTGATTGTGACCTGTGGAATGTTGGTCCACTCCTCTTCAATGGCTGTGCGAAGTTGCTGGATATTGGCAGGAACTGGAACACGCTGTCGTATTCGCCGATCCAGAGCATCCCAAACATGCTCAATGGGTGACACGTCCGGTGAGTATGCTGGTCATGCAAGAACTGGAATGTTTTCAGCTTCCAGGAATTGTGTACAGATCCTTGCAACATGGGGCCGTGCATTATCATGCTGCAACATGAGGTGATGGTCGTGGATGAATGGCACAACAATGGGCCTCAGGATCTCGCCACGGTATCAAAATGCCATCAATAAAATGCACCTGTGTTCGTTTGCCATAACATACACCTGCCCATACCATAACCCCACTGCCACCATGGGCCACTCGATCCACAACGTTGACATCAGCAAACCACTCACCCACACGACGCCATACACGCTGTCTGCCATCTGCCCTGTACAGTGAAAACCGGGATTTATCCGTGAAGAGAACACCTCTCCAAAGTGCCAGACACCACCGAATGTGAGCATTTGCCCATTCAAGTCAGTTACGACGACGAACTGCAGTCAGGTCGAGACCCCAATGAGGACGACAAGCATGCAGATGAGCTTTCCTGAGACGGTTTCTGACAGTTTGTGCAGAAATTCTTTGGTTATGCAAACCGATTGTTGCAGTAGCTGTCCGGGTGGCTGGTCTCAGACGATCTTGGAGGTGAAGATGCTGGATGTGGAGGTCCTGGGCTGGTGTGGTTACACGTGGTCTGCGGTTGTGAGGCCGGTTGGATGTACTGCCAAATTCTCTGAAACGCCTTTAGAGACGGCTTATGGTAGAGAAATGAACATTCAATTCACGGGCAACAGCTCTGGTGGACATTCCTGCAGTGCCAATCGCACGCTCCCTCAAAACTTGCGACATCTGTGGCATTGTGATTTAGACAGATTTGTGAACAATATTTGAGAGAAATAGGCCTTTTGTGTACATAGAAAAAGTCTTAGATCTTTGAGTTCAGCTCATGAAAAATGGGGGCAAAAACAAAAGTGTTGCATTTATAATTTTGTTCAGTGTAATTAACGCGTTAAACTGGAAAAAATTAATTGTATGCATTAACCCGTTAGCGTTGACAGCACTAGTTCAAATATATTCATCTGACGTCAGAAAATTGCAAATAGTTCAAATCAATGCTTGTTTTTACTGGAGAGTAAGGTTTAACTTCATAAAGTTACAGTATATTTTCATTGTATATTTTAAGCTCTTTTATCTCAAAAAATCAAGAAATATTTAGACTCCTCATGATCTACTACCCCTTTAACAAAAAAATGCATTACAAATCATGATTTGGAAATGCATAGTAAATCAGTCTTTCCCCAAAAACATTTATTTCTCGCTCATTCTAATTAAATTTAAAATGCCTGCCTAGTCCCAATCATGTTATTCCAAATCCTATCCATCTTATCCTTGTCACAAGTGTGAATGCTATGTTGGAAATCTGAGTAGCGCTCAAGAGTCCAATACAAATTCTCCTCCTGCAAAACTCTGTCTAAACCTTTCAGCTATAAACATTCCAGTTCCCGCCAGTCTGCAGGGCTGTGGTGTCTAATTTGGATACAGACACACAGTCAGAGTTATTCAAATATCTGAGCTCTGGCCTCGGGCCAGAGAGAGAATTTGGTCTGGACATGGTCAGTGCTTATGAGCTTTAAGAGAGGGATTCCTCTTTCCTCCCCAGAGCTGAAGACCAAACATTTTCATTAGTGGTGCTAATCACTGAGACTCACGGTCATCTGATGAGAGGAAGACATTCATTAGGAGGCCTGCTCCCATTCGTAGACTGGCATCTCTGTTTCCTTTGCTCATGTCTAAACTTTCTGTGTTCTGCTGATGGATGAAGTGAGCAGGTGGAAATCAGTGTACAACGTAGCTGATTCTTCAACAGGTTTATCATCTCAATCACTCTATCTTCACTCCACTGCTGGGTCAGTTCAGTCTCTCTTGCCTGTCTAAAATCTGTTTAAATGTGTGTCATTTCTGTGCTACTAGTGGCAACAATGCAAATTGCAATCTGTTTGTCTGAGCAGCCTGGCTGGGCTGAATGCAAGACTTCTTACTAGCATGGAGAAATGTCTGTTAACATTCCCATTATTGCAGTTATTTAGGTACAGAATCTGAAATCAGCATCTTGCTTCATGCGTGCTCCAAGGGGTCAAGGTTTGTGTAGTTACAATAGCCCGTTAGACCCAGACTTCCTTCAGTTGAGCACAAATGAAGATTTTTAGGAGAACTCTCCCTTTAAGACTAAAGGAATTCTTTAAGAGTGCATCAGTCGGGTTTTTTTGAAAGTAAAAATCCCATTCATTTTCTTCACAGGGGAATTTTAATGATAACTTATAAACCTTTAAAGACTTTAAAGACTACTGTGGTTGTTAATCAATGTTCTATTCTTTTAGCCATCAGCCTGCATTGTTTTAACTTATTTTTTACAATAGTCATGTTTTACAGTGGAAGTCCTGGTAAAGAAGTACATTAACCATAATTCTGCAGAGTAATCTCCAGAACTGTGACAAGCAAATCACACCAAAAGCTACACGCAAACTATTTAGATGTTTGCAAATATATGCATATATTGCAATAAACACACAATATATTTTTTCTATATATATAATCAACATCTTTAAGTCAAAAGTTTTATATTTCTACATCGTTTTTAATTTGAATGTCATTTGCA
Source organism: Hypophthalmichthys nobilis (assembly GCA_037950665.1). Lineage (NCBI taxonomy): Eukaryota > Metazoa > Chordata > Actinopteri > Cypriniformes > Xenocyprididae > Hypophthalmichthys > Hypophthalmichthys nobilis. The sequence continues at coordinate 10,792,499 of CM075474.1, read as the reverse complement.
ATGCTTCATGGGATTGTAGTTCTTTTCCTCATTATAGTCATTAAAAGGTTAGTTCACCCAAAAATGAAATTTCTGTCATTAATTACTCACCCTCATGTCGTTTCACACCCATAAGACCTTCATTCATCTTCAGAACACAAATTAAGATATTTTTGATGAAATCCGATGGCTCAGTGAGGCCTCCATTGCCAGCAAGACAATAAACACTTTCAGATGCCCAGAAAGCTACTAAAGACATATTTAAAACAGTTCATGTGACTACAGTGGTTCAACCTTAATGTTATGAAGCGATGAGAATACTTTTTGTGCGGCAAAAAACAAAATAACTTTATTCAACAATATCTAGTGATGGTCGATTTCAAAACACTGCTTCACGAAGCTTCAAAGCTTTACGAATGTTTTGTTTTGAATCAGTGGTTCGGAGCATGTATCAAACTGCCAAAGTCACGTGATTTCAGTAAACAAGGCTTCGTTATGTCATAAGTGTTTTGAAATTTCAATAGTTCGCATGACTTTGGCAGTTTGATACACGCTCCGAACCACTGATTCAAAACAAAACATTCGTAAAGCTTTGAAGCTTCATGAAGCAGTGTTTTGAAATCACTAGATATTGTTGTATAAAGTCGTTATTTTGTTTTTTTGCCGCACAAAGAGTATTCTCGTAGCTTCATAACATTAAGGTTGAACCACTGTAATCACATGAACTGTTTTAAATATGTCTTTAGTAGTTTTCTGGACATCTAAAAGTGTAAATTGACTTGCTGTCAATGCAGGCCTCACTGAGCCATCGGATTTCATCAAAAATATCTTAATTTGTGTTCTGAAGATGAACGAAGGTCTTACGGGTGTGAAACGACATGAGGGTGAGTAATTAATGACAATTTTCATTTTTGGGTGAACTAACTCTTTAAGTACAAATCTTGTACACTTCTGTCCAATTTTCAAATACTTTTTTGCTTCATATCAAAGTGTGTAATGTTGTGATTTACCTTGTTGCTGGTTGGTTTAGTTCATGGCTTGAAACGCTTTAACCTTTATAAAATCCCTATGGGAAAAATGACTGGGGAAAAATACTTTCAGAACCAAGGCAGCTGAAAAAGTGGACGGGCACTGATGCCTTCAGATATATGCTCCTTTACACAACATGGCTAATTAGGTAGTACAGGGTTTGCTTTTCTCTGAATGACACGTCATCGATATGTGAGCTGTGCTGGGTAAAATTCACTTCATTTTTCAAATTACCAATTTTGCATGGGAGCATGATTTACCATGGGAGAAGCACTACATGACTTTTCTCTGGTCCATTTTCCCTCTTAGATAGAGACACTGAGCCTGTGAGCAAAGCATGAGCCCTGTTAGGTAATGAAAGGCAGTGCTCAGCCAAAGGCTAGAATAACAGAGCGGAGCATATGCATAGCTAAAATATTTCTCCTCTTTAATAAGAGATTAGTAGGCACCCTCCACCTGTTTCTAGGGTTCAGGCGCTTGGCAACGGGCAGAGTGGGCTCAGCAAGAGTGTACAGCCCCTACATCTGTTTGGCACGTTGTGCTTTTCAATCACAGCGCCGGGCCACAGGCTTCTCATGCTCACAATGAGATCACTGTGTTCTCTGAGGCCTAAACCAGCCCTCAACAACCACCACAGCAAAGTAAACAAACTCAGGGGAATGTAAATTCACAACACCACCATGTATTTAAAATCTACTTACAAGAGCCAATTACATTGTTGGCTAAAAAGGAAAAACAACTGTCACTGGCTGGTGAGATATGAATGATACTTCAGACAATGTCCAAAATTAACTACTGAGGTTAATTGAGGGTGAGTCTGGAACATTTACATATCATAAATATATTTCACAAGCCATAAATTGTTTTTATTATTATTTTATTTATTTAAGATTAGAATTTTTATGACAATGGGGTTATTTTTCCTTGTATATTTGTGACAAACAGCACAACCCCTATTGTTCGAACCGCCCGCTCTCAGGGGGACTCAAACACGGGTTCGCTGCCATAGGAGTCGGGCACTCTAACAAGGAGGCTAAAGACCGCAGTCTCTAGCGTCAGTCAGCTTGAGATCAGGGGAGTGAGATTTACACGCAAAGCTCTTACTGGCCTATGTCTGTTACACAATCACAGCATCATATGCAAACTGTAAAATTGTTAAATCCTACTGTTATTTAGTTGCGTATATATTCTCAATGGCACTAGTCTTAAAGGATTAGTTCACTTCAGAATTAAAATTTCCTGATAATTTACTCACCCCCGTCATCCAAGATGTTCATGTCTTTCTTTCTTCAGTCGAAAAGAAATTAAGGTTTTTGAGGAAAACATTCCATGATTTTTTTTTCATATAGTGGACTTTACTGGCGCACAACAGGTTGAAGGTCCAAATTGCAGTTTCAATGCAGCTTCAAAGGGCTCTACATGATCCCAGCCGAAGAATAAGGGTCTATCTAGTGAAACAATCTATCATTTTCTAAAAAAAAAAACATTTTTATACTTTTTAACCACAAATGCTCATCTTGCCCTGTTCTGCGATGAGCCACACATTACGTGATCACAAAAAAAAAAGGTAAAACAACGATGTTGGGCAATTTTGAAGTTGGAGGAGAAAATGATTTGGAGTTTTTCGCCATACCGTGGTACTTCCGCCAACATCACGCGTGACCTTCCCAACGTGCCCATCGCAGAGCAGTGCAAGATGAGCATTTGTGGTTATAAATTATATAAATGTTTATTTTTTTAGAAAATGACCGATCGTTTAGTTAGATAAGACCCTTATTCTTCGGTTGGGATCGTGTAGAGCCCTTTGAAGCTGCACTGAAACTGCAATTTGGACCTTCAACCCATTGTACCCCAGCAAAATCCACTATATGGAGAATAATGCTGGAATGTTTTCCTCAAAAACCTTAATTCCTTTTCAAATGAAGAAAGAAAGACATAAACATCTTGGATGACATGGGGGTGAGTAAATTATCAGGAAATTTTAATTCTGAAGCGAACTAATCCTTTAATGTGATGAGTATTTCACATATATGCATCACCTCATGGAGAAAAAAATGCTGATGATGTGCAAGAAGTGACGGATGTTTTCGTTATTAGACAGTTTGTATGTCTGTGATTTGAATCATACGCCACTCACATCAGCAAGTGTCTGATTTTTGTTCTTACTTAAACCAGGTACCCTAATAATGCAGCTCCTATAACCATCAGGCAAGTCAATCCATTTTATCTACTCACCAAAGCCATTTTATGGAAAATGCCATAAAATAAAATCCCATGTACATATAAAACTTAAGAAGGTACTTGAAATGAGACTTTAGGATAGACAGGAGTACCAGACAGGCATCTGAAATCATTTAGAGGTTGTGGCTGAGCAGCACTGAGGTATGTAGTTGCCAAAGGAATGCTGTATTGACTTTGACTGCACTGTCTCACATAAACCAAACACATGCGATGACTCAACGCAGGTAAGAAGGAAGAGTGCACCAGCCAGAGCTCTAATATGCAGCCCAGTCATTCATCATTGGCCTGTAATATGCAGCCCAGTCATTCATCACTAGCTTCCTTAAGACCTCCAAGGGAAAGAGGCTGAGCCCATTGCCCAGGCCATGCTGGATTACAGCAGCTTTAAGGTACAAGCAGCATGACAAATAAACGAAGCCCACCAGAACACATATCTTATTCAGATGGCAATGACGTGGACTATCGGCATGAATTGCTTCACCTGTTGATGGACTGTTTTACTGGAATAAGTCAGCACTGCTCACATTTCACTATGTTGAATATAAAACAAAAGCACGAGAGTATAGTAAACCCTTACGATGGCCAAATGTTAAATGTAAGATATTGTGTCACATTCTTCATACAGCCAAAACTAAATATTTTGTCATAATTTACAATCAAAGTGAATGGGAACTGATGCTGTAAAGCTCCAAAATAACACAAAATCACCATTGTACAATATTACTTGTGCTGGAAAAAGACTTTTTTGGGTGAACTATTCCTTCAATAAAGAGTGATGGAAAGATACCATGCCTGTGTCAGTGTCGTGTTGGGTGTGTGTTGGGGGGGGGGTTCTCTTTTCCTCCCCTTGTCATTGACCTGCTGGTTTCTGACGGCCCCCTGTAGATCCGAATCAGCCTAAATCTACAAACTGCCAATGCACTCCCACAGTGGTCCCACACTCCACCCTATCCCTACAAACACGGCCATTGTCAACTAACTGAGTTAGAACAGACGCTAAGGTTCATGCAGGAAGTGATCCGTCAAAATCCTGTCTTGTCCCCAATTAGGCTCATCAACTGGACCGGCTCTTAGCAATTCAACTTTGCAATTTAATAATGCTGCATGTGCTGTTCATCTGTTCTGATATACTTCGGACCAAGACTCTGGCATAGGCTCTAGCATCCCCACGAGTGCTGCAGGGAGGACATATTTTTGTAGGCCAAAACCCGGAAAGGAGTTAGCATTTTAGCACTTCCGTTTCCATCATCCTGAAGTCAATGGGTTTTTTGAATGGGTTTTTGGCTAAATGCCTGAAATAAGGCATGTGGTGAACACAAGCTCAAGATATGTTCTATGACACAAAATGCATCAGTAATAAAGCCTTTACTTGTCTTTATAAAGGGGATTGCTAATAAGTGGCTAAATTACTAAAGAGGCTATTAGGGACATTAAATGGCATCACAACAAACAGGAAAACAAACAGGTGTTTATAATCGTGCTCTTGCATAATACTCTAACTCAGACTTTCAGGGAAAATGCAATCATGTTGTAGTTTGTTTACAGCTAACATTTAGCTTTTCACTTCTGCCGACTGTTGTGTTCATTTGTGAAGATTATCATAACGAACAAAACATGTAAGAATCAATAGCTTTGCCTGGTCACAGAGCTTGTTTTCTGCAATAATCCAAAAGGCAATGGAAAGATCCTATCAGGTTTTTGTTGAGGGAACCAGGGTGATGCTAACCTTCAAACTGGCCTACAGAAATCACTGCAGCACTCTATACAAGTGGTTTTGAAGAATCTTGTTAAGTGATCCTTCCTCTATTCCTGATTCAGGTTTGAACCCCTGCTTTCCCAAGTCTTCCAAAAGAGGAGTTTGAAGGGGGTAATAAAGTCCTTCTGAAGCGAAGCATTTGTGTAAGAAAAATATCCATATTTAAGTAAGAAAGGAGTAGGATGTAGCGTAAGTGCTTTAAGCTACGAGAGTTTTACACTTTTTTCGTAAGTTGAATACGGAAGGTGGTCTGGAGAAAGCTAGATATTTTACTTCATAACTTGTTAAATATGGATATTTTTCTTACACAAAAGCATCGCTTCACTTCAGAAGGCCTTTACTAACCCCCCCTGAGCCGTGTGGAGTATGTTTATGATGGATGAATACACTTTCTTGAGCTTCAAACTCATTGGTCCCGTTCACTGCCATTATAAAACTCGGATGCGTCAGGATATTTATCAATATAACTCTGATTGTGTTCATCAGAAAGAATAAAGTCATATACACCTAGGATGGCTTGAGGGTGAGTAAAGCTTGGGGTAATTTTCATTTTAAAGTGAACTAATCCTTTAACTTACACCTTCAATGCAATATAATTCACTTTAAATAACAGCGTCTGCCAAATGCATAACATTGGAAATTAATACATTACTGGGCTTTGGTTCCCAAAAGCACTGTAAGCCCAAGAACATCATAGAAACCATTGGCACCAGTGGTCTAGTTATACTTACAATGATTTTGGGAAACAGCCCTGGTGTGGTCGCCCTCGTTCATGTGAACTAACTGCACTGATATTTACTCACTTCATAACCCATGCTGCCACCTGCACTCATTAACACAGTCAGGAGGGCCAGGGGAGGGAAGACATGACAGGAAGGAGGCACCTCACATATGTCAAATGTCTTCGTGAAGCCTAGGCCCCTTAAACAAGTGTCAATCAGTTGCTCTAGGAGCCAAGAGGAAGTTGAGTTGCGGAGGTTGGTGTGTGTAGAGCTGGGCCGGGGCTCCTGTCGCTCACTCTAAGACAAGCCCGGCAGGGAATCTGATCCAGACCCTACCCCAACCCAGCAGGCTGGGCAAGCTAGGAACAGGCTCTCGGTGGGTAGGCCAAGCCCTAAACAAGCAAACCTGCCAGGACCCTGAGAGAGCAACCCTGTTGCTGTCGAGGACTGAAGCTGGATGGCAAGACAATGCCTGGGCGAATGCAGGACAATGGAATTAGCTCCCAATTTGTATCACTTCCCTGAAGGATTGAGATGTCTTATCCTGTTAGGAGCTCCTCTCTGCTGAGCGACACATCCTTGCTTTGAAGCATGAGAGGGATAAGCAGGCTAAAGCCCTTGTTATCCCACTTTTTCCTCAAAGAGATTACAATCTTAGCTGCGGTGCGGCTTTTGGGTGGCGTGCGCACGTTGACTGGTGCTTCCCACGCTTGACTGACACCGTGCCCCGGGAGGCGTCATCCCTTCAGGACACATCAGCTGTCATGGCACTTTGAGAGAGCGCAACTCTCTTCAGGTGCTGAGCGCTCTTTGCGACACCCAGGAACCGCCGCTTTCCGGCAGCTTCTGTCCCGTTTCTTGCACGACAGCTGGAGGCAGGTGTAATAAAGAAGGGCCGAGAGAGATCGGCCCCACTCAAGGAGAGGGTGAATGGAGGGGAATGCACTCTCTTGTGCATCAGGGGGCAGTATGAGTGGAATGTGTGAGTGATAAAGACTCTTGGCGGGTTGGTTCTGTTCGGCTCATGCCACAATGGCGTCTTTGACAGCTGAGAGAACAGCGCTTTTGTGGGGCCCTTCCAGTGACACTACACATTGTTGTGAATGCTCCGCATAGCCGGCATTCTCCATCATGCCTTCCTCTGTGCTCAAGGCTTATCAAGAATTCTTTCTTCTTTCTCTCTCGCACTTCTTTTTGTGAGTCTGTACATTGTGTTGTCAGCTACTGTGGAGGCTGAAGGACTAGCACAGAATGCCAGCTCCTGCTGATGACCTCATTCACACATGAACAGTATACAGTAAAAGACTGGCTAATATGCTGCCATTCCACATCTCAGAGACTATGTCCAACAAACTAAAGACAAATTAACAAGTTAAATTTGATCTTAATCAGCTCTAGAACAGGGTATCCTGAAGTACTTGACAACAGAAGTGTTTCTTTTAACTGAAATTACTCTTGATATCACTTAGCATTTTCACCGATGTTATTAAATAAATAAATAAATAATTAAATGTAAATAAATAAATTTCCTGTGTGTGTATTGTCAGCCACACTAATGGAACTAATACTATTAATATTATTTATTTATTTATTTATATAACCCATTTTTTTTCTCTTGACCACCCAAATATTTTAATAACTTATTAATATGTTAAAAAGTAATTTTTTATAGGGGTAACAAAGCAAAAACAGCAATCTTTCAAATTACCCACAAGTCTACATGTACCCTTGGTTGATAATCACAGCTTGGAAACGGATGAAATGTTTTTAATTCAGAGAAACTTAGCTCAGCTACAGATGCATGCTGAATGCATCTTTGATCCACAGCTGCTGAACGGGAAAAACAGGATGAGTAATAAAAAAGAGGATAGGTTTATACCAGTCTACCAGTATGAAGCACAACATTGGGAAGTAGTGAAAAACACTTCAGTGTTCTTCTTTTATAATATTTCTGGATGTTTCTGATTAGAAGTAGATCCTCAGTGCAACCACAAGGGGCAAAGCTAATTGAGTTTCCATCTTATGTCTTTTGAGTGGATTTGATCACACACATACACACACACACACACACACACACAGGTTTGTTTTGCTATCAAAGTGAGGACACTCCATAGGCGTAATGGTTTTTATACTGTACAAACTGTACAGTACATATGAGGACTCATGTTTACGTCGTAATACCAGTGTAATACCCATGTCATTATACAAATTTGTGTCCTCATAAATCATAAAAACGCACACACACACACACACACACAAAATGTCCCCACACAGACAAGGATTTTGGATTTTTGTCCCCATAGCATAGGGTATACCTGAACCGCACACAAACACACATATTGGGGATGATTTAACATTAGTTCCTAATAACGTTTCAAATGAATAATGTCTAAAGTAATGCTCTGTGCATGTAAATATTGTGTGCATAAGTGTGATGTTTCTTACATTTTAAAATATTATTTTTGGAAAGAACATGTGTTACTAAGAATAAAAATGATAGCACTTACAACATTTGCATTCTGGGTAAAGGCAATTAAATGAATCAACAAGTGTAAACTTCAGTTTTTAAAAGCTTTACAGTCATTAAGGGACAAACAAATTTTGTTTGAATGTGGAAGACATGTCGTGACATGCTTAATCTAAAACTGTAAAAGTTATTTTTTAAAAATAGTTATAATGTATACAGCTCTTATATTATACCAAATACTTTGATTATACTGAGAGACATACTGTAGAATACTTAAAATTCCATATTAAAAGATTATTTGTCACACTGCAGGACCATTTAAAAATAACTAATGAAGGCAAAAGGCTGGCCAGTAACAGGACTTATAATACACACTTTCTCTTATACAGTGATATATTTTAAACTCTTGATGTTGATAAGAACAAGTCTACTGACAAATTATGTTAAAATTATCATGTTTAACTAACAGATATCACTATACTTTCCCCAGTTGATTAATCACAGTACATTAAGTCATTTGTTTTGTATTATAATACTGCTACTGAAGTCGAGATTTGGCTCAGTACATGAGAAATACTCATCTTGACAAAAAATCCTATAAAGATATGTATTGTAATGGAGAACTACAGATGCAAATAGATTATCCCCCGGTTTCACAGACAAGGCCTAAGCCTACAGTATAGTTCCAGACTGAAATACATTAACTGAAAGCAACTTGTACTTGTCTCAAGATGCACATAAGTTTTTTTTTTTTCTTTCTAAGGCACATTTATAAAAGCTACTTAAATGCCCTAATTGAACTAAGGCCTAATCCTGGCTCAATCTAAGCCCCTTCTGTGAAACCAGGCCAAAGTGTAATAAAATAAACATTTAAATGTGTTTGATGTTTCTTTTTCCACTGATCCGAAAGTTAACGAAGCAAAATAGCCCTAAATCTCAAAATTGTCCAACAACGGAAAAAACAATGATTTTGCCTGCATGTATTTTGCCTTAAAAAGCACTTAATGAACAGATTCAAGCAAATGTATTCATGTAAGGTACCCACAATGGTCACAGCTCCTCTGATTCTTGTTTAAATACTTTGACAAAAGTCTCTGAATACAGTCTAAATGCAAGTTGGTAGTGAACAGACATGGCCCTGCTCTTGTGAGGAGTCACACTGTGCAAATTGAAGCTTTGCCAACAGAGCTGACATTATAGTAGTCTGAACCCTGTCCAAAAGGGCATGGTAATGAGGCTGGAATTGGGCCGGCTTCATGTCCTTTCGCCATGCGACAGAAAACAAGGGATTTTATTAAGAGAAACATCATTCTTTGCCATGTTCCAGGACTCCTCCCTTTCTCATGTTGCATAGCTCAGACTATAGCCTGTGTATGACACCCACATGTGTGCTTTCTCTCTCTCTCTCTCTCTCTCTGGTGTACAGCTATGAGGATGCTGAACTTTCTGATGTCATGTTCACAGCACTTCTGTTAATGTGCTTGGAGCAAACGCACCATATTCTCTGAATTAGAAACTAATGAGATTCTGCACATTAGAGAATAAAATACATAAAATGGTGACAATATCAACGGATAATTGACATGATGCTCAGTACACACATAAAGCACTAACAAATGTTTTCAGACACAAGCAATCATGCTCAAGCCTGGCAAACATACACCTCCAGCTGCTGGAGTTTGACCCCTTTGCCAGCTTGCTGATAGGCACATTGTTTGATCTTTTCGATTGTGCAGCTGTAACCTGAATCTGCTCTTATTTAGTGTGTTTATGTCTCATTCACATGCGTTCCCTGATATATGGCACAGATGTGACAGATAAAACACATCAAAGACTTTGTGCAATGCCAGTAATAATACTGCACTAAAAGAGACACCCAGAGTGCCATATTCTTCCTTTTAAACTTGGTTCTCCAAACCAGATCACTTCTGATGTGATGCTATAATTGTTAACGGGAATTCACTAATAAAGCCATAAGCTAGTATTAGTATTCATAGCATTCTCAAATTAAGGGGCTCGGCTGGCACATCTGATTTGAATTTTGACATCTTTGCTCATGTGTAATCAGTTTTATAGTTTTTTTTTTTTTTTTTTGGTCAGCCAATCATTGAGCTGCAGGACATTCATGACCGTGCTGACTGGCTAATGGCATCGCAATTCATAGATTTCACATGATGTCACATCCTTATAGAAACACCCACCTGGATGGCAAAACAAGGCTTCCTATGCTGCCCATATATACACCTTATACACCTTAAATACTGAATACACCTTACTAAAAAAACATATTATGTACAGGCAAGCAGAAGAACCCAGAATATGAATGCAATGCACAAAACGAGTTCTCGCACCATAAATAATAGCCAAACAGTGGAAGAAAGGTGGGGGTCTTAGAGGTGGACAAGGAAGAGCTGGCAGAGGACAGGACCCTAGGGAAGCTGGCAGAGGAAGAACCGACAGTGGAGCTGATAGAGGGAGGAACCAGGGTGAAGCCTTGGGGGATGGTCTGGGTGGAAGCTGGGGACTGACTAACGGAGGTGGACCCGGGAGAGGTGGACACCCAGTTGGAGCTGAAGGCCCAGGGTGACGGAGCTGGTCTGGAGGGCCTAGGCGGAGCTGTTGGTTTACAGGACCAAGGTGGAGCTCGTGGCTTGGAAGACCGGGTCAGCGTCGTAGGGAGGGAGGATCAAGGTGGAGCCGCAGGAAAAATGGAGAGCAGTAGAGCTGAAGGGTTGGAGGGCTGAGGTGCTGCCGGAGGCCCTGAAGTCCACGGCGGAACCATGATGATGATTGACCAAGGCAGAGCCGAGGATCGAGGGAGCCCGGTGGAGCCTGAGGGAGGATGGACCTCAGTAGAGCCGAGAGAGCACAGATCCAAGGCGAAGCCTGGAGACCTGAGGTGAAGCCAGGGGATCCGTCTCACATGGCCGAGCTGGTGGTGGATCAGTAGCAAGAGTGGAGCTGAGGACCTGAGCGACACAAGCAGAGCAAGGGTGAATCCAGGGATGCAGACAGAGCCAGCGAAGAGGACAGGAACATTGGAAGAAGAAGGACTCTGGGCAGAACCAAATCGTCCAAATAGAGGGACCTCAGAGAAAGAGAGTTCAAAGGTGGGGACAAAGGTGGGACCTGGGTCCACGGACCACAAATCAATAAGGTAGTGGCCTGTTCCTGGCTCAGGGAGGTACTGGGCCGCAAGCGGCTCGGGGATGGACTATGACCGCGTAGTGAACCTATAAACCTAACTTATAAACTATATATTTAAACTATCAACTATGGCTTTGTGTTACACATATCCTTACAAGTACAATTTTGGCTGTATTATTTGTGTCCCCTTCAAAAATTGCTCTTGAGAAATTTTATGTTTATTGTACCTCCCAACTGTTAGATTAGATTTATGCCTATGAACCACATTGATAGAGAACCTACTCCACAAATTCGATGAAGGTCCCTCAAGGACCCACTCCGGGCAGGTGTGCCTTGGACCGCTCGTTGAGGCTGGTATGGTAGAACACACAGAGAGAGTGGTCAGGGTAGTGTGTAAGGTGTGCCACTAAAAAAACCCTTGCGTGGTCCTCGAGGGAACCATCCTCTTGATTGATGAGGAGGAGATCTTTTTTTCTTTTCTTTTTGTGGTCGGTTATTCTGTCAGCATGTGGTCAGCATGCACGAAGAAGAGGGAATATCCAGAAACAAAACAGTCTTCATTTAAATCCAAACAGGAAGACAGGAGATCACAGGATTAATAATATTCAACATAACCACAAAAAGCAAAGACAATAACCAACAAGCTAGGACTGTAAGCTGAGGGCTATAAATATACATGATAAACATGAGAACTAAACACTTTTGAGGACATAATCAGTAACTAAGGAAACTAAAACTAAACAGAGTGAAGAAACAGGAACTAAAGGAAATGGAACAGAATGTTAAAATAGAAGTAAACAGAATAGAACATAACTATGATACCCTTGTTTTTTATTTATTTAAATACTGTGCCATGTGCTCTATATGGTTAACAAGTGCACAGAAATTTGTGGCTTAAAACAGATGGAAAATTGACAGGCCTGTGTTGCAGTTTTATTGATATTTTACCCTCCAGGACTCCACGCCAGTCATGTGACAACTATGAATTATGCACACTGTCTCAAGTCCCTCATTAGAAACTATCCGGAGCTGAAAGAAGAAAGGGAAAATAAGTATTTTTCATGATTTTAAGAGCCCTCTGAAAAATTGGCCACTGATAAACATCTAATATGATATAATTGCTTGAAAAAAGAAAAACATTTGCTACTGCTACTTTTGAATGACTGATGGAGAAGTCTACTTTTAGCAGGGGATAACTGGACCATACTAATAAGTTATGTTTTACCGTACTGTAGGTAAGTGGTTCTTAAGTGGTTTCTTAGGCCCTATAAATAAATCTGTTTATTATATAAAGTGATCGTGTTTCTTCAGAAAATTTGGACTAAACTGCTCAATTCATATGGATTAGATTTACGATCTCTTATTAACTTTTTGAAGCTTCAAAGTGGTAGTTGCATTTAATAAAAATGTAAACTATTATTATTTTTTTATTTAATTGCAGTTAAGCAATGAAGTGTCCAGTTCATTTAAGTGTTAAGTTCGGTTTGCACTTAAGTACAGTATATTCTTTTAAAGTATATTATTTTCATAATAAGCACTTTTTTTGAAAGAATGCTAAACTGTACTTCTTTTTCACAAGGAACAGCTTTCAACAAAGCGTCTGTTAGCCTACCATTAGACATCCACAAGTTTATTTCTCCCTTACATCAGCTATGGTGCTGGAATTTATTTCTTTGATTGCAATGCAGTTTTGTTTTTTTAACGCCCACTACAAACACCCCGCAGCATGTGATCACCTTGACATCACATCCTCTCAGATACACTGTGGTGATCATAATGTGTTAATGTTTCACTCCTTTCTCATCCTCCAATAACTGAATGGCCCTTACCAAAGATAAGAGCATGCATGCTTCATTAAACCTTAGGGCTACCCTGGGAGATTCTGGAATAGTTTCAAGACGACTTAAATTTATAACCCCCTGCAATGGGAATAAAATAATGAAAGGAATTAACTGTTATTGTCCTCCTGGGATTTGGCTTGTAAGGCAGAGTGTCTGTTTCTGCATGGGTGACTTTTTATTTGCTGTAAGACATGTTAGGCAGTTTACAGAGTAAGGGGAAATGGTCTTTAAAGACATGTTTTGAAGAAGAAGGAGATAAAAGGAGGTGCTTTGCTGCGGCTGCCTACGTGGATAGTTCACTTTAGTATTATCATAGAATAGTCAGTATCTTAAATTTTTTTTTTTTCCCCCTTACATAAAGCTTTGCAGAAGTCTTGGAATATAGCATATGGACTACTTTTATGGTACTTTAATGGTGCTTTTATGGTCCCCATTGACTTTTGACATTTGGACAAATATCGTTTTTAAAAAAAAAACAAAATAAAAAAAAACATACAGGTTATATAAAATAAATAATATAAGACATATATATATATATATATATATTTCATGATAATTCTCAGGAATGAGAATGTTGATATGTTTGGTTTGGCAGAATAGATCTGCTACGTTGCTGTTGCTGTTATTGCTGCTGCTGCCTCAGAGCAAGTACGGGACTTGCTGCTGCCAATACATACACGACACGCTGCTGTGAGCAAGTAAGACATGCTGCTGCTGCTGTACAATATAGCGTACATGAATTACCCGTAGCAGATCTATACAGGTGGAGCTGGGGAAGGTGGAGGGTTTTTGAAGGCGCGCTGCACTGCTAAGGCAAATGCTACCCATGTAAAGGTGCGTTCACGCCATATCATAATTACTGTAACAATGAGATTCTGGATCATAAAAAGCATTCATGTCCTCGTAGAGCTCGTAATTACAGTTTGTAAGCTGGGAGTTTTCTGAAAGCTCCCATGTGTACCAAGTAGCCACTGTACCACCTGACCGCTGTAGATTCATTTAGGCGTTGATAGTGGTGCCACAGAAACACATTCCCAGTCCGAGGACGTGAACAGCTCTAAATATAACGTCACGTGTTGTCATCTCAAGATTACGGTAATTACGCGGTGGCTTGAATTATTTTTAATGACCCTGCAAGTTCCATTAAACCATCAAAGTCAGAAAAATTATTTTATACTTAACTTGGTTAAGGTATTTGACAAAACTATTTGGCAAGAAATGGCAAACTGCAGTTACAGGTTTTATTTAACTCTGCAAAGAAACTGCATAGAAAAACAAAAAGCTCACAGGAAAAAGCATATATTGGCTACAACATAATGTTAAAATTTTGTTGGTTCGCTCTTGTTTTTGCATGTGTTCATAGTTTCTTTGTGACAACCTGGCCAAAAATGTCAGCACAATTTTGCATGTTTCATTGCGTTATCAAAAAAACAAAACAAAACAAAAAAAAACATGAGACCATGTACAACTACCCAACATGCTAAAAATATTCAAGGGTGAATATGTCAATTTTCCTAGGTCAAACATCACTTTTGGCCATACACTGTTTATTTAATATTATTTCATATAGTTTATTGTAAAGTATTATTTAGTTTATTATATTTGTTTTATATAACTAGCAGTTATTAAGCCCCTTTATTAAGAAACCACAATTAGATCCAAATGTATTAACAAATTGCAGACCCATTTCAAATCTTCCATTTATGTCTAAATTACTAGAAAAAGTTGTGTCGGCCCAAATGTGCTCCTTTTTGCAAAAAAACACTATCTTTGAAAAATTTCAGTCAGGATTCAGGTCTCATCATAGCACAGAAACTGCGCTTGTTAAAATTACAAATGACTTACTTCTAGCATCTGACCAAGGCTTTATTTTAATACTAGTTTTACTTGATCTCAGTGCTGCGTTCGACACTATAGATCATAAAATACTCTTAGATCAACTACAAAATTACACTTGTATTCAGGGACAGGCATTAAGGTGGTTTAGGTCATACCTATCAGACAGTCACAATTTTGTCTATTTAAACGGGGAAAAATCTAAGATAACGTTAGTAAATTATGGAGTGCCGCAAGGATCTGTGTTAGGCCCTCTGTTATTTTCAATAATAATATTAATAATATTATAAGAAAACATGGAATTAGTTTCCACTGCTATGCCGATAATACAGTTATATATTTCATCACGACCAGATGAAATCTCTAAATTATTAAAGAAGTAAAAGAAGTGTTAAAGAAGTAAAACATTGGATGACCAGTAATTTTCTTCTATTATATTCAAATAAGACTTTACTTATTGGACCAAAAACTCTCTTAGACTACAATCTGCATTTAGATGGATATACTTTTACTCCGTCCTCGACAGTTAAAGACCTGGGTGTTATATTAGACAGCAACCTGTCCTTCGCAAATTATATTTCATTTGTGATAAAAACAGCCTTCTTCCACCTCAGAAACATTGCTAAGCTACGGAACATGTAATCTGTTTCTGATGCAGAAAAATTAGTTCATGCATTCATGGCATCTAGACTAGATTACTGTAATGCATTACTAGCTGCATCCTCAATAAACGAGCTACAATTAGTCCAAAATGCAGCTGCTAGAGTTCTTATCAGGTCAAGAAAATATGATCACATAACACCAATTTTATCATCTGGTTACCTATTAAGTTCCGTATCGATTATAAAGTATTGCTCCTAACCTATAAGGCCCTAAACGGTTTAGCTCCTGTGTATTTAACCGATCTTCTATTGCCCTACAATCCTTTAAGATCACAAAACTCTGGACTTATGGTTGTACCTAGGATATCTAAATCCACTAAAGGAGAGAGCGTTTTCACATTTGGCTCCTAAATTCTGGAATAGCCTTCCTGATAATGTTCAGGGCTCAGACTCGCTCACCCAGTTTAAATCTAGATTAAAAACGCATCTTTTTAGCCAAGCGTTCACATAATGCATCTCATATCAGATCAGATCAATTGCAATCTTTGCTTAATGTTATGAACAGCAACTACGCTAATTATTCACCATTTGCTTTTCTGTTTTATCTAGGGACGCCTGTCCTGAGGTGACTAGAGAGTACATCAGCTTCAGTTTGGTTCCAGCCTCTTATGAAGACTTCAGATGACCAACACCTTTGAAGAGACGGCGCCAACTCCTGCGAGGACTTCAGATGACGCAACATCTGGATCAACATGCACATTCCCAAATTTCTATATATCCTAATTATTGTTATCATGTAATCATTACTTCCACGAGCACATTGTTTCTACCCTAAATTAATTTGCTAACAGTGATTGTAAATTAAATTATTACATTGTTAGCTAACTATGTGATTATATATGTACATTTCTGAAATTACATAATTTGGACAGTCAACTCTGATAACAGATCACTCTAAATTATAATGTTGACATGTATTCTCTGTAAAGCTGCTTTGAAACGATATGTATTGTGAAAAGCGCTATACAAATAAATGCGAATTGAATATGTTTTTGGAAACAAAAGAAATATCCAAATATACAAAAAAATCTTTGTATATAAATCATATATAATTTATTTTTGGTTCAGTATCTTCTTTGTGAAAATCATTATACAGGTTTTGAGTAACATGAGGGGGAGTAAATGATGACAGAAGTTTCATTTACGAGTGACTTATCCCTTTAAGATTGCAGTGGGAGAGGCTGAAGACTGTATCTCCATTAGTGTCGACACTTTGCCAAAGGGCATCGTAAAGCGCTGGTCCTGCAACAAGAACATCAGCAGCACTGTCCTCCCTTCAGCAGAAAAAGGAGCTGTCATCAAATGATGGACCTAAGCGTTTAGATTCACAATATTGCTCAACTGTGATAAGGCTATTCTTAGAAGTGTTTTTCCGTATTGCATACTCCTCATGACTGTGTAGATGTGGTGGGAGGAGAAGGATGAAGATCAGCGGTACCTGCCTCCTGTCTGTCTGGGTGTCCCTGAGAACCCTGCTATCCGGCCCGGTTGACTCCAAACACAGCGCTGGCCCTGAGCCTGCTACACATTCCACAACTTCCAGACAGCTCCAACTTTATTTTCAGGCAAAACGGCATCAGCGCTCTCACATGACATTCCCAAAAAAGGCACTGCGGCCCCAGACTACTCTGATTCTCTATGTGACTTAACCATTGAGGAATTAAAACAACATGAGTTATGTCAAAACCAGTAGAGGAGAGTGACCAAAGTCTCCAGGGTACTAATAACACGTTGATGACGCTAAAAGATTGAGTTAGTCTGGGGCCACTATTTTGCATATATTCACAAAATTCCATTTTTAAAGTCTAACACTTTTGCCTTTCTATGGGCACTTTATAATTCTGTGATTAAAATCACATTTTCTGACTGTCCCTCACAGCTTAAGGGTATAAACTACACATTAAAATATTCATATTCCAATTAAACACAGTAAAATTACTGCCATAAATATAACCTGACAGCGTGCATGAACAGCCAATAAATGGTCAAAGTAAATCTTTGAAACCTTTAATATTTAAAAACTTTAATTTCCCAAAATCTGCATGAATGTGGCCATTGGTTTCCCCAAAGAGGCGAGATTTTATGCCATCAGACGAACATTTGAGTTTTAAGCAGGATATTGACTGGTTTGCACCATATATGAGTTTATATGAAGGGGTTAAAGGTCTAAAAACTGGAAAGAGGCTTATTTTGATAAATCACTTGCAGTCTCATCCCCATTTTGAAGACTTTAATTGCACTGGGCATTTATGACCCACTGCATCTCTTTAAGCAGCTCATCTGCATACGCAGCATATCTCTGAGGACACACAAACCAACACTGATTGAGGGACAGTGATTTTCAGCCCAGAGTGTAAGCATTTTATTGTAATTGAGTCACTGACTGTTGTATCAAGGGGCGACAGATAATTGGACAGTCAGCTAAACAGGGGAAGTTGTTGGTAATTTGAGAATTTGATTGCTTTTTCTTGTTATCTCTCAAGTGGACGTGCAGTGAGGTGCCATGAAACAACTGGCACATATTGTTAGCTGTTGTATTATCACCAATCACTGCTGCAGGACATTGCAAATCAATTATAAGTGAAAAGAAACTACATCGAATAAAAAGCAGGTACTGAAACATTATAATACTTTAAATTAGTATGTTAGTCTTTCTTTCTGAAGATCTCATTTAAAGGTAATGGCCTTTCTATCTATATTTTAAGGGATTTCATAAGTTCTAAATGCATTAGTTCCAGAAGTAAAATCTTTCATAAAGTGTGAAATGTAGCTCTCTGTAAGTTCAGACAGTAATGTACTACTGCCCTCATCTGGATATGAGTGCTTACTGTATGTACAAGTTCTCCCATAGTGCTTTGTTGTCTGTTACCACCAGGCAATGAACAACACACTCATAAGGCAATACCTAGCCTTAAAACAGAAAAGCAGAATTCCATACAAAATGGTTTACTTAACTATATCCCGAGGGGAAATGAAATCAGCTGCAAATGGCCTTATTTTGCCCAGACACTAATTAGACAAAGAGGGGCAGCATTAATCATCTGTCTGTGCTCAAAAAGCCCCCTAAGCACAGTTTCAGCATTAGATTAGATTGTGTTTACCCTAGTTCATAAATTGTTTTACGGGGGTGGTTGATGATCAACATTAACAAAATTAGTTGTAGGCTTAAGGTCTAACTATAGGACGGTCTTCTTTGAGTTAGGCCGCAGCAGCGCCATCTTGGATTTTTAACGGGAGTGAAAGCGAGGCTGTGAGGGATACTATCTCTAAAGTGGGTTATTTAATGTGTTTTGGATTGTTCTGCTGACGAACATTGCAAAAATATATATATGTCCAAGAATTTAAGCAGATAAAAAAACAAACAACATGAGCTGTGGAAAATTATAAGGAGCTTATACAGGTTTTTACAGCGAATGATATTGTAAACAAGGTTAGTCTATCCCTCACAGCCTCGCTTTCATACCTGTCATGGCGCTGCTCTGAATAAGGTCTATGCTATGTTCAATGATCGTATGGCTTGTTGAATAGCACCACCTGCTGAAACTGTGAGCTCAGGCAGGACTCTAAACACAAGGGACCCGAAATCTTTCTATAGCATTTCAGTCTTTGTTTTAATCTCTGATGTGCCTACATTTATAAAAAAGCAAGATTATTTGATTAAAATAGGCTACACATATTACCAATGAGAATTATGTGATATTTAATGCTTTGGGATTTACAAAGCGATATGAACACAGTGGCCATAGTCTTTTTGCATGGTTTTTGAAAATAGAAAGTAATAAAATGTGTAATTGCTTTCAAAACAGTGGCTTAATTTCCACTAAATGTGTCCGAAATTTTTAAATAGATTAATAGATACTCGGTTTAGGAATTTTCTGATTATTACTCATCCTATAAAGCTTTCAAGCTTCATCAAACACCTTCACAATTGTCCTATTTAGTTATGTCAGGATAAAGCCTTGAACCATCTAGATATTGCTGAACATTTTTTAATACTTATCTCACTGAAATAAATAAATTAAAGCATATGCCCCAAGAAGCCGTGGTTTACAGTGAATTTATAACAGCTAAGGGGGGTTATGGGCACGACATGGAGCGGACCCTCTTAGCTGTTAATAAATTCACTGTAAACCTTATTGCTTTTATAAAACAGTTACCACACAATACAAATATTTAAGCCAAAAAAAAAAAAAAAAAAAGTATAAATGCAACTTTCATGAAGTAAAATCATTAAAAGCCTTCCGTCCGCTGGAAAAATCTGACTGTGAACAGCAACAGAAGTTACATTATTACGCCTCTAGATGGCGGCAAACATTCTCTTTATAAACGAGCCACTCAGTTGCAAAGACTTTTATATTGAATTAATTGAAAACATTAACTGGTAAAAGGACAAGATCGTAGCTAAATCTAAATGCAGGTAACTTAATACACTCAGTTACTCGATATCTCTCTCACAATACTCTTCTACATAATACAGTAAGCTTCAATTAACAATATCAGATGAGAACAAACATATGTTTACGTTGCTAAGAGTGGTTGCTAAGGGTGTTGTCAAGGGCCGGAACTATTTTTAAAAAATAAATAAATAACAGCAACTTTAATTTACTGTTAATTAACTGATGTTTTTTGGTGATTTTTTTTTCAATGTCTTTAGCAGTGTTATTTTCATTACTATATTATTTATTAATATTTTGAATTTGTTTCTTCACTTTTTTATTTTCTTATTTTAATTTTAGTTGTTTTTTTATCATACAGTTTTTATTCATTATTATTTTAGTTTTTTTTTAGTAGACTTACATCAACTAAATGAGAAATGTTGGCATGTAACTGGAAAAAAATAAAGTTTTTTTTAAATTATTATTTTATTTTAATAAATAGCAGATCAAATTTATTTCATTTCAAGTGACACGTTTTTTATGGTTTTAGTTTATAATTTAGAATATTATAAGTTTAAAACCTCCAATAGAGGGCGCACACGTCCAGTTGATGGGCGGAGAGTGGCGAGTGATGCATTTCCTGCCGCTTTTAAACCCCGGTAGCGTGAATATTCCCCCCTTTTCGAAGAAATACCAGAAGAAGCAGAGGCGGTTGAAGCAGTGGAGTCTCAAGTCTTTTAATATCAGTGGCCGAAATTACAGTCCGCTACAATGACTCACCAAGACGTCATTCCAGGTAACCTGAACTTTAACAACAATCTTAAATGCACATAGATTTGGAGGTGACCTACAGACGGTTTTGGTGATCCATACTTTTCAGACTCTGGTGGCCTACGAAACACGTGTTCACCATCATGCCCTGGCCATTATGAACAACTTGATAATGTGTATTGTAATATTATAAGTTACATACACATTTTGTGCATTTTTATATATAAATGTTTAAGCTGAAATATCTGATTTAAAAACATTGAGGCTAATTGGACCAAGGGTGCACGTGACAAGTTTTTAGAAGTGTAATTATTAAGTTCGCAAAATGTATAAACTGTTTCTATACATAACCGTTAAAAATGCACTCAAACACATTCCTTGCAACTTTACACGTATGTACTCTATTATCTTCAAATTTTTAGTAGTTTTGTCACCGGAAAAAAAAAAGTTTATTGAAGTTTTGTTTGTATGAATCGCGTATGTATTTTTGCATTACTTTGATACTGACATAGTTTCACTTCCCTGACCCATAATCATTTCTTTGTGAGTGATCATTCATTTGAGAGTAGATTATGGGGAATAACTGATTGAATGAATGAAGTTATGAAGTGACTAATTGACACTCTTTTTTTTTTTCTCTCTCACTAGATGGGCTGCAGCACATGGGATATGGGCCGCTCTCTCCAGCCGGGGTCCGAACACCAGTTGAGAGAAGAGGGAAGGTGCCCATTAAATGAAAAATGCATTTAATATGCAGGAAGCCGTCAGGTACTGCATTAAGCATAGGAGTGCTCACTGTCAAGAGCCCTCCTGCCTCATGAATATGCATTGAAACTGATATTATACCTGTTTGACTTATATGATGGTGAATGAGCTTAATGCTTTTTTTTTTTCTTTTTTCTCTTAGGTTTACAGCATTAAAGCCAAGATGAAATCAAACTATGAATGGCACAAAGGAAATATTAAATGTCAAGGATTGTAAGGTATGATGCTTCAAACTATCTTAAATGCACCTTTATTGCAAATAGTTTAGCAACATGAAATGCATTAACGCAGTCAAGATGTGCAATGATGACTATAAATTGCTGAGGTCATGACCAGTGAAACTACATAAATGCATGTATTACCTGAGCACATTTTCTATGCAGGTTTGAATGCTTTAAGGTTCGAGGGCTCTGTTTTTAACTCCTCTTCTTTTGCCAGTTTTTCCACAGGAAAAACTATATAAATCCAGATGGCACAGTGGATCAGCCCAAGCCGAAGAAAAATAACAGTGGAGGGCTGAAAAGGAAAAAAAAAATGTATGAAGGTGGTGATGGAATAAGAATTTCACACCTCCAGTATACCACACTTGGCTTTAGCACATCAGAAAGGGCTTTGAGAGAAAGCACAGATGAACACAAATGTAAATGTAGTATTCAAGACATTAGGTAATGTTATTGTCTAATGCCTTCCACTATATTTCTTCCTGTTTCATAATAAACATTCAAACAAAGTATGCTGCAGTTGTTTAATGCTCATTGTAATGACATTTTTTTAGAACTAATACTTTTGAGTTATTAATTTGATCAAAAGAGACAGTAAAAATTCATGTTACAAAAGTTTACTATTTCAAATCAGTTTTGTTTTTTCTATGTATAAAAGAATCCTGAACAAAATGTTTCACAAATATTAAGCAGCACAACTGTTTTCAACATTGATAAATGTTTCTTGTGCACCAAATCATATTACAATTTCTGAATGATCATGTGACACAAACTGGAGTAATGGTTATTTAAATTGTAATATTACTGTTTTTACTGTGTTTATCAAACAAACGCAGTCTTGGGGAGCACGAGACTTCAAAAACCTCAAATTAGCTGAGTTTTTGAATGGTAGCCTACTGTGTTTTCTATGTTCTTGTAAATGTGACCAATTGTAAATGCATTTATTTAAAAGTACCTGTTTTAATGAATTATTTAATAGTAATTTGGATGTTGAGGAAAAACCTTTTTATTTATAAAGTAAGAGGAAACTTGCAGATTTGCAAGGTGAAAGATATTTTGCTTTTGGAAAAAATGTTTACAATTTTCATATCTCCATTTATATGTAATGAGTCTCTGTTGTGTTGCCTTCATGCTTAACTCAATCTCTTTTTAATTTAAATAACACCTTTGAGAATAATGATAATTACAGAGGATCTAAAGGGCATTACGGTAATGATTTTTGGGGGCAATGTGCTTAATAATGAAGATTATGTAACCAATTGAAAGGCCTTTTTGTTTCTAAACTTGCAGACTTTTTTCCTACTATTGTTCTCCAGTTTTTCCTTCGGTTTTGTGAATTGTGACCTGGGGGGTATTCCAGAAAGCGAGGTTAACTTACCGTCACATATACCCTGAACTCTCGATTGATTATCCCAAACCTCACTTACTCAAGGTATGCTGGATCCAAAAACACATCCGGAAGTAAGTTCAGCCAACCCAGAGTATGTTCCCAATTAACACACAAGACATTCTCAATAGAGCAATGATTCGCCATGGAAACAGACGCTAAGAAAAAGTGCCATTCTACCTCCTTCTTTTTATATATATATATATATATATATATATATACATAAACACACACACACAGTAGTCAACATCTGAAGTGGATCAAAACCTTCTAAGGAGGACAATTTAGTTCTTAGGACAACTTTGATGAACTTTTTTGATCCACTTCAAATGCTTACTGTATATATATATGTGTATAATATTGTATATATAACTAACTATATAACAAATATAGTTACATTAATATAACTGTATTCATTTTATAACACATATCTGAATACCTCTTAAGCAAACTAACCCTGGAACATAACCTGCTTCTTGCATACCCTGAAAGTTGAGGTTATCCACTTACTCGTAAACATACCCAGGTATGTCACATAACATGCTTTCTGGAATACCCCCTGGGCTTGGTCTTGTGCAATTTGTTCTTGTTTGTGATTATTCCTGCCCAGGAGGATGCATCTGTTTATTAGCACAGCCTCTGAAGTGTTACTAACAAGAGTTATGTAAACTATTAAACTAATGGGGAAAAAGTCCAAAGGTTCTCTTGTGTTTTCATTAATGTTATTAATATGCTCCTGTAATCATGAATCATAAGTGCTCTTAACTCAGAAGAATGCAAGAGTCATATGCAAATTACAGTATTTGTTTCATAATGCTCTTAGAGAAACACTTTATGTAACCCAAGAAAACAAAACAAAAAAAGTATATCTTCATTTCTTTTCTACTGACATCCATTCCACCTGGGAGAGAACAAGGTCTATGAACAAGAGACCAAAACAAATCTGGCACAGAAATAAACAACAGTTACATGAAACAAAACAGACCCCCAAGCTTATGTAAACTGGATTACTCCATTTTTTCCTCCTCCTCCTCCTCTTGTCCTTCTTCGTAGTGGCGATATTCAGGTTTCAGCTCCCAGGTGCTCTTATGAGACCCTCTGGAATTGTACACGCAGATCTCCCTGAGAATCTCCTTCAGGTAAATCTAGAGGAAGAGTAGATCGGCAGGGTGAACACATGCTGCTAAAATCCAATCATGCATGCAACTCTTAAGTCTCAGACAACTTTGTGAAAAGTATTACATTCTTTATTTAGCCTCACTCGTGTAATCTCTCTACTAAATGGCAAAACCACTGTGGGAAGTAATTTTCTTCCTCAGTTTAGTTTCTTTTTTGTTATGACTCATCTAACTTCAATCACATTTATATTTCTCCATTCCTTCAGGGAGACAGAGGCAGTAGTCAAGTGGCATTTATTCATAGGAGCTCACTTATGTATGATAATATAATCAAGACCAAGTCCATGTTAAATATTTGTGATTTCTTGTTACTTGGTTTAATCACTCTCGTACATTTTCTGATTAAACAGAGAAAAAAGAGAAGATTTAAAATTCAAAACTGCCATCATTAACATCAGAGAAAAAAAAAACCCTTGTGAAAAAGAAGTGTGGTTAAGTACTTCAAAGTATATAAAAATACTTGTAGACTTAAAGGTAGGCTAGGCAATTTTTTTCATAAACACATTTTGTTATACTGGTTGAAACTCCCTTTACATCATGCTAGCAATCAATAATAGAAGTGGACTAAATATTAAAAAAAAATGGACATATATCTTCTGTGGAAGTTTCGGGACCAAAAAAATTACATGCAATCATTGAATTCAGTCTGAATGCAGTGATACAATGTCCTACCTGCCTGTCAGCATACACTACCGGTCAAAAGTTTGGAATAGGTAAGATTTTTAATGTTTTTAAAAGAAGTTTCGTCTGCTCACCAAGGCTGCATTTATTTAATTAAAAATACAGTAAAACAGTAATATTGTGAAATATTATTACAATTTAAAATAACTGCTTTCTGTTTGAATATATTATTAAG
Source organism: Hypophthalmichthys nobilis (assembly GCA_037950665.1). Taxonomy (NCBI): domain Eukaryota; kingdom Metazoa; phylum Chordata; class Actinopteri; order Cypriniformes; family Xenocyprididae; genus Hypophthalmichthys; species Hypophthalmichthys nobilis. The sequence goes on along the minus strand of CM075474.1, from coordinate 10,767,265 downwards.
GTAATTTATTCCTGTGATCAAAGCTGAATTTTCAGCATCATTACTCCAGTCTTCAGTGTCACATGATCCTTCAGAAATCATTCTAATATGCTGATCTGCTGCTCAAGAAACATTTATTGTGTACAATTGTACAAAATCTTTTCAGGATTTTTTCAGGATTCTTTGATGAATAGAAAGTTCAAAAGAACAGCATTTATTTGAAATATAATCTTTTGTAACATTATAAATGTCTTTACTGTCACTTTTGATCGATTTAATGCATCCTTGCCGAATAAAAGTATTAATTTCTTTAATTTCTTTTCAAAACAATTAAAATAAAAATTCTTACTGACCCCAAACTTTTGAACGGTAGTGTATAATGTTACAAAATCTTTGTATTTCAGATAAATGCTGTTCTTTTGAACTTTCTACAGTCTTTCCACACCTCTGAGCACCTGCTCGTGCTGACATCACACGTCATCAGCATCATTAAGGCTATGCAGAGTTGTAGACAGACAGTCACCAAGCACTGCAAACAAACAGCAAGCTTATGCTGCATTCATGCCTTGTCGTAACCATCATTATTGGATGGCAACCCGTGACGTACCCATAGCCGTTCACAACCTCAGACTCAAATTTATGCTTTTATATTCAGTGCACAGCATAAATGAGTACACCCCCTCTGAAACTTCTGAAAGTCAGCAATTACTCAGTTACTTAGAAGACATGTTAGGGTTCTTTAGAGATATAATGTTCCAGCAAGTCTGCTTAATCAGTTACCAAAGAAGCATGTCAAAATTATTCAAGAAAATACGATTTTCTTATCAAGGTGATAAAATGTTGTGGAGCACAAATGAGTACACCCTCCTAAAAGTTACTAAATAAAACGAAATAAAAAAATTTCTTGTGTAAGTGTAAGGCAATGTTTGATCAATAGGTAAATATGTTGAACCAAAACATTTAAATAGAAATAATTTCTTGACAATTAAAAGTGTTATATAGCCCACTGAATCATTCTCAGACTTAATGCTGACAACAATGGAACCACTTGGGAGAGAACTGTCAGGAGACTTATTTCTTAGCACAAAAGAGGACAGTGCTAAATCATTGTTTTAAGTCTGAAAATATAGTAAAAGTAACACAGAAATTCAAAAACAATGGACTTGTGACAAGGCCCCTGAAATAATCAGGCCTTTATTTTAAGCTTTCATTTAGTGATGAGGGATTTTTTTTGCTAGACAAAGAGCAGGAAAAATACCAAGCGAGTGTCTCAGAGCCAGCAAAAGCTACGAAAAGAGTGACTGTTTATCTCACAGAGTAAGATACAGCTTGCAGAAATTACATGCATGGTTGTTGTTCTCACTGGAACTACCTACTGTAGCCAAAGCACAATAAAGTCAGTTAGCCATTTCCAAAGCCCATATTTACAAAATATAGATTCTGGGAATCAATACTCTGGTCTCATGAGACCAAATCAATCATTTTGGATCTAACAGCATCCAAAATGTTATGGTGTTGCTAGAGGAGGAGTACAGTGAGAAGTGCCTGGTTCCCACAGTAAAGTTCAGTGGTAGTAAAGCTCTTATATAGGGGTGTATGAGTGCTGAAGGTGTGAGGGAGTTGTGCTTTATCAATGCTGTCAAGAATTCCCACACCACTGTGTAATTTAATACACAAACTTCAAACAGAACATGTTACCCTTTCCTCATTCCCTGCATTGTTGGGCATTTTTTCAACATGACAGTGAGGATGTGCATTCTCCCAAGGTGAAAAACCTTCCGTGCACATGTATTGCACTCAATCTTAACACTCTTGAGCACCTGTGGGGGATTCTGTAGAGACGAGTTGAGCAACACTCCCCATTAAAGATCAGGGCATTTAAGGAGCTCATCATCCAGGAGTTAAACAGGACAAATGTGACAATTTGTCATGAACTTGTACACTCCGTGCCAAGAAGGGTCAGAGTAATATATTCAAAATTATGGAGGGCATACTAAATACTAATATTATACATTTGTTGAATTAAATCTAGGGTGTACTCAATTTTCTGCAATCCTTAATTTAAACAAAATTGGCTAATTTACTTATTTTATGGCTATTAATGACATATTTCTCAGTTTTTATTATGTATATGTTTAATACATTTTAGTTTTGCCATCTTTCCATGAACTGTATTAGTATTTGTATTATAATTTAATTTGTTTAATATAAATTTAAACTGTAGTATTTAATTGCAATTAGCATCTGAAAACATTATATTCTGCTCGCATTTGTAGTATATTCTTTTAAAAGCATATCACTTTATTAAAAGTATGCAGTGTATTTCCTTTTCAAAAGGAGAGGCACTAGCTCTTGTACTTATGGCACAGTGTTTGCAAGTTCAATCATCTTGAGTTGAACAACTCACCACCGGTTGTTTTGTGATGTCCACCAGGTCTCTGATGTTGTAGTACTGGTGCTTCTCAAAGGCAGAGAAGAGCATTTCAAGAACCTTCTGTTTGTCAGCTCTTGCACGCTTGCCTTCCTCTTTCTTTCTCTTCTCATATTCCACCTGAACAGAAGCATTAGCAAAACAGAGCATTCATTCATTCATTCGCTCAAGTTATGATATCTCTCTCTCTAACACACACACACTTGTACATCTTATCTTTGTAAGGACATTAATTGACACAATGCAATCTCTAGCTCCTAACCCTACCCATCACAACTAAGTGCCTAACCTGAACCCTTACCCTAAACCAACCCTTAACCTAACTATAACCTTATCCCTAAAACCAAATCTTGACCCTTAAACAGCCTTTAAAGGGGTCTCAAGATGTTAGGGCCAGTTAAAATGTCCTTACTCCAATGGTCTAAAACTCGAACCTCAAACTTTCTGCATTTTTAGATTTTCAAAAAATATTTTGAACGATTTATAAGCTTGTTTCCTCATGGGGACCAAAAATATCCGCACAAGGTCAAAGATTTTTGGTATTGCCATCCTTGTAGGGACATTTTATCCCCATAAAGTAGGGAATACCTGAACCGCACTCACACACACACTTACATTGTGGCTGTGGTTAGACACAGGTTTGTAATTTGTTGTGACGGCTTTCTCAAGCTTCTGAGAAAAACGAAGAGGTTTGGTGGATTCTTCAATCTGCAGCCTGTGAATAAAACACATCTCCAGATGTTCAGATAAAATGCATTTGACAGGATCAAAGTTTTCTGAACAACTTTGACTTACTTCTTTAATTTCATGTAGCTCTCACTGACCGCAGGTCTGCATTCAGCTCGCTGCACAACCATGCCTTCAAGAGCCAGCTTGTCTTAAAATCAAGGACATTCGACTTGGTATTAAAGGATAGTTCACTAAAAAATGACTTTTTTGTCATCATTTACACACCTAGTGAATAAATGATACTAATTTTTGATAAATGTATCCATTTTTAAACATTGCACAACCATGTTCATACACCATGTGTCATGCATTACACACTCATACAAAGGAACAAAGGTATAGTTCATTTTTTTATAGACCCGGTGAACAAAATAACACTCATTTTTTGACAAATCATTCTTTTTAATGTTCATACAGCATGTGTCATGCATTACACACTCATACAAAGGCCAAACAAATCTAATTAAAAATGTTTAACAACTAATGGCCTTTACTTTGTACTAAAACATTAACATACTTCAACAGCAAGCGCTCTCTAATAAAGCGTTGGCACAAAACCCCTCTTTTAAGGTGACAATTGAAATACTGTGATTCAACCAGGTGGTTTTTATGGCACTATTCTGAAGTGTTCGACTCATATGAAAAACGAAGTGGTCAACCAGCCATGAGTGATGATTTTAATCAGACCCCAAATAGCCTCCCTCCTGCAGAACATCATTGTGTTGCACCGCTGTCATTTGTTGGCGCACCATGAAGCCAGTCTAATGGTCCAGCCTGCTTCTATTGACTGTATTAATTGTACAGCGGTGCCTGTAATACCATGTGGTTATTGTCCCACAGGCCTTTTTAAAGGGCAGAAATATTTCACTCACAAAATCCATCAGAGCAGCACTAATGCGCACAATTATTGGCAATTATTGCCAGATGAGTGTTAGAGCACTTGTTGGAGTAACTCCATAAAAACGCCCACTTGTGTTTCACAACTTCAACAAAGCACCCATTTTCCTCGCAATTACCCGGAGGCTATGAAGAGGGGTCAGGGCAAACCAAGACCTCGAGGTTCGCATCTTTTCTGCGCAGTCCCTCCCCAAACGTCACATGACTTGCGCATCTTACGAGGCCAGTAACGTTACATAAGTATTTCCACACGAGAATCATATTTAAATCAGCCGGAGATGCATTAACACTGGCTCTGAATGGAGTAGGACTGTGTTTGGGGGTGGCGTGAGTTGCTCAACCTGTTGGTGGGCAGCAGATCTGATGCTGAGATGATACGGGGTTACGGGGGTCGGTCTTCCACCTCCTCGCAAGATCCTACTAGTTTGACTTCCTCAGAGAGCAATAACATCCTGAGCCCTCAGCAGGACACAGCCTCTCTACCTCCACTCACACACCCACCTGCAGGCAGATCTTCAATCCCCGCATGTCTCTTCATCAGCATACAGCAGCAGAGAAAGAAGCCTTTCAAACGCCTCAAGGTCTCTTAAACTCACTCATCGCTCACTCGCCTGTTGATTTTGAAATGCGTCTAGCATTGAGCACTGTCCAAATACTGCATTTTATGACACTGTAGCATTTAATTTATGCGTTTTTCATAAGGTATCACTTCCCGACGGACTTTCAGCCTAGTTTTTTTTCAACACTGAAATCTGTGAAGGGCCATAACACTGAGAAGATTTTCCAAAGCACAATAATAGTTGTAATCTTTTTAAAGGACACTGAGGGAGTAGAGGGAGATATTTTGGGATAAGTTATGACAGTAAAATAATAATAAGGCTCTTAATCATATGCCTCGAGGCTTTTTAAATCGTGTCTGTGGCACAATTTCTCCCAATCTAACTCTGCTGGTTCCATTTCCACATCTGTTTTGAAATACTGCGCACTTGATCATTTTGTGTCTGCAAGCACTACTACACAAACATCAAGCAATTGTACTTTTTTCTTATGGTTGCCAATTTCACAAACTGCATACAATAGCATGTATGGCAGCCCCAAATGTATATAGGCACTTAATTCACAATTAAAAATAGATGAATTTCATCGCATTAGTTATAAAAGCTTCCCCTTTTCACAACTGGTCTCAAGATGATTCTATTATCCAAAGGGCAGATCATTTGAAGCGAGCGCAGGGCATTACTGTCTCATATGTGGCCATTTGGAACAGCCATAAATCACTACCACTTTATTTTGAATCAGAATGTTTCCATGACAACAACACAAAAGCAAAATTCATACTTTAGAAAATTCAGCTGTTAAGACTGTGGTAGAAAACAAACAAACAGAAAATGAATAAACAAGTAAGGAATATTTCACATTGCCTCAATTCCTTGATGATAATAACTTGATGAATAAATGACCTCAGTGTTCAAAATTAATTGTAAGGATGCGCCACTCAGGATAACGCGACCATAAACAATAAAACTGCTTTCTTAAAATCTCTTCCTGAAGAGATTTGGTTGCTCACTTTCTTTTGGAATGACTCCAAGGTGTGTCCCTTTACTGCAGTTCCCTGCAAGGGTGAGAAAAAGCCATTTGGAATTCGCTTTTAGTGGATGTACTGTAGAGTTCAGTGGTGAATTTCTCCTCATGTTCACACAAAGTAACCACAGGGTAGTTTAGCACATTAAAGGGATAGTTCACCTAAAAATGAAAATTCAGTCATCATTTACTCACCCTCAAGTTGTTCCAAACCTGTATAAATTTCTTTGTTTTGCTGTACACAAAGGAAGATATTTGGAAGAATGTTTGTAACTCAGTAGATCTCACCCCCCATTGACTATCATAGTATTTTTTTTTTTCCTACTATGGTAGTCAATGGGGGACGAGATCTTGGCTACAAACATTCACTATCCCTTTAACTCTTTCCCTGTCATTGACAGAATTTTCCAGATTTGCGGATTCATTTTAGAAGAACAGCAAACTCCCCCAGGTGAAAAAATACTATAGTAAATACTATAGTGTTTTTGAATCATACTATAGTAAATTGTAGTATACTGTATTATAGTATTTACAACACTTCGTTAATGAATGCTACAGCATACTGTAGTATTAATTATAGTGAACTGATAAACTGTTATAAATACTGTAGTATACTTTAGTTTTTACTACAGTAAACTGTAGTGTATATAGGCTACCCTAAAGTTGTAGAAAACTTAATTTGTTTATATTACTATAGTTGTTATATTATCACAGCAACTAGAATTACCACAATAAATGAATTCAAGTACTATATGGTTCAAAAACGCTATAGTATTTACTATAAATTACTATAGTATTTTTTCACCTGGGAGATACGTGTTAACGAATCTTATTGTTCTATTGTGTATTATTCATCAAATTATATTAACTGCAGTGATTCTCTATCAACGGGTAGCAGAATACATCGATTTAATAAGAATTATGTGCGTCAAAATCTTGTGTTTATTTGTGATAATCTTAGCACTTTATTATTATTGCCTAATAAACCTGGCATTGTGTATTATGACTGATTTTTAATGTTCCTCTTTTCTTCTTCTAAATGCATGTAGCCTAAATGCAACAATAGGCTAATAATAATAACAACAACAATTATTATTAATTATTGTATTTATTTTTTAAATGTATTTATTTATCAATTACTTTTAATTTATGACTATAAATGAGTGCACTTAAGACAGTATGTTTATCATAAAATAATTAATGAAATCTTTATTTTTAATAAAACTTTTTACAGTTTTAGAAATGTTTGTGTACTATTCAATCTTAACATGAAGACTTGTTTTGGTGATTTTATTATACTAAGATTTTTGCCCAAAATGGACTTTAAAAGATAAAAATAATGGAAATTCTCAAATGAATTCTGAATGGAAGTTCAGGAAATTCTCCATTTTGTAAAATAAAGTTTATTTATTTACAATAGCCTATGCATCCCACACCTAAATAGGAGGCCTGGTTGAATCTGCCGGCAAAGATCGGAGGCGGGGCCACAAATCCGTGAGTACAGTTTTTACAAACCCGTGGGAACGGATTGTGAAAGCGTGCGCACGGATTATGAATTTGTGGGAACGGATTTAAAAACCGAGGGTATGGTTTGCAAAATCTGAGCGCGAATTTGAAATTCGTGGGTACGATTTATTAATCCGTGGGCACGATTTGTTAAACCGAGGGAACAGTTTAAGAATTCCTGAGCACGGTTTATAAACTGAGGGAACAGATTGCAAAACCGTCAGCACGGATTGTTGTTTTTTTTCTCCTAAAGGTGACGTGCTGGGCTCCGTAATTATGTCTTATCTTCTGAAAGAGTAGAGAATCTCTGGATCAAAACACACGCAAAAAAAGAGGCAGAAACAAGCAATAAAAGCATTGCTTATGCACGTTATAGTCTTTTTTATGAAACTTACCCACATTTAAGTGTTGATAAAAAAAGATGCATGAAGCTAAAATAAAATAGTTTTTTTTTTTTGTTTAAAAGCAGAGACTCTGTTCTTTAGTTTGATATATTGCATGTTCAGATATTCATACAACAAAATATTCTGCGGGCCATGAAATTTTTGTGAAAATGATCAAAAACGCTGTTGGTGGCTTGCAACTTTTTTTTTTTTTTAAATGCTGTCGGGAAAGATTTAACTGTAAACATGCAAACATTTAGCTAAAATCTAGCTAAAATGAGGGAACAACTTAATAAAAACGTGGCCACAAATTAAGTCGGTAGAACAAATTCTTAATATGTGCTCACAACATTTTTTTCTTTTGCATGTCATTTGTTCCATACAGCATATCAATATTTTTAAATATACATTATAAATTAAAGCCACTCAGTTGCTATTTTGTTTTACATGACTTGAGTATTCAAATAGTTTTGGCTACTGTAGTTTCATGAATATGCATAACTAATTATGAATCTGGACACAAAGCACAGCATTTGCTCCACTTTGCCGTCATTTATTTTTTCTGTGTTTGTCAAGACTTCATAATCTGCACAGTTTAACTACAATATCTCCTATTCAAGGGCTCTGATCTACATTTGCCTGCTTGTGCCAGTCCATCACTGATGGACTAAACTCAATTTGGGCCTCTTCAAGTTGAACAAACAAGTGCACTAATTAAAACAAAAAGATAGATGAGAAAAAGCAGGTCAGCCACCCACTATTTTCTCTGGCATAGTTAAATCCTGTTTGCAATTCAAATGCAGATGAATAAACCCAGTAATCACATGATGATTAAACCATGGCCGAGCCATCGTCTATAACAACTATAATCAGTCATATATGACCATAATGAACTGTCACTGCATCTGTAATCAGATAGCTATATGCATGGGCGGCATGGTTAAAAAAAAAAGTGATGAGGACTGTGGCGGCGGTGCCGGGGGTTGCACAGACGTGCCGCACATTTGTGACATCACAACATGGTGAAGGCTTAGCTTCTGAATATTAATTAGGTGATGCAAACATTTCAGTTGTGTGTAATCAATACAAATGTAACATCTGACATTAATCTAGAGATCTAATTAGCTATAATGATTTGACACGACCCTTAGATTGTGCCTGTGTCCAAGAATCAGTGATTCACTGACTTAAAACTCAAGTGATTTAATAAACCAAAACACCAGCTGTCAATGGAGGTATATCAGAAGCAAGGACACATTTGTTTGAAAAATGTAAATTAGGCTAGTTTTAAAATATTCCTTCAGTGAAAAAATTAGGAGTCTGTTTGAAAACATCCAATTTAAACCACCTGATGAATATGTAAAGCCAAATTGACCCCCAGCACTCAGACAGTGAATCAGCCTCCACCCCGTCTCAACTGCTAATGACGTACATGGCACAAATTGTGGCTCAGAAGGGTCTATCTCCCCTGTCCTCGGGCTACAGTAGAGGTAACATTATTCAAGAATGATTGACAGGCTGTCATCTGTTATGGACATCACTGAGAAAGATGTCATCAATTCTGCTGGTGTTTAAGGGCATGTCTTCTCTGAGACAGACGAAGGTTTGAGCTCTTTGTTACCGACAGCCCACTTTAGAAGGAATAATATTGGGAATATCGATTTCAGGTTCTCTTCTCTGGGTGGTTTAGATGGTGAAACAGCACGATACATCTTTGTTGCATGTACAACACACTTAAAGACAGCTTGGGGCCAATTACGGACTCAGACCCCATGACTTCAAGTGAAGACATAGGCTTCCTCATCAAAGGCTCCTTCTTGGCTTTGCCGATAACTGGGTCATGGCGAGTGCCTCAAAGCGAACCCAGCCTCTCAGAAAAAGCGAGAAGGCTTCAATGCATTCATCCCTTTTGATATGAAGACTAACAAATAATTTACATAACTACACCTACACTCTACTCGATATGGCTCGTTTGGCGATAAAGCTGCCAGTTGTCGGCACATCACACAGACTGCTTTTTCAAAGCAATGACTTAACACGATAGACGTGAAAGCATTAACATCTCGCTCTTCTCGCACTTTCATTGGAGGGAGTTCATTATGTGGGATCCCTGTGATTTGGCCCTCTCGGTGAGTTCACGTGCCGCCACCCAACCGAGGACTCCTTTCATCACAGGGCAGCGACGCTAATTGCCGAGCCAGAGCCAGAGAAGTGCTGAAGTGGAAAGGTGATTAAATTCAGCCTTTAGAGCGGAGGGCAGCAAGCAAAGCACTCGTTCTTTCCGAGCCCACACCGCTGACGCAGTAGAGCCCACCCTTAACACCCCTCCTCCCACTGCGAGTGTATGCGCGCACACATATATTGTGTTTGCGTGGCTGTGAAAGGCTCAGACACTGTTGGCAGCGCACACTGCTCCCGCGCTTCATGCCAGCGCCGCTCAGCTGCGCTCCTATTTGTCAGCCCGCCCGCTCACGCGCACGCTCCCCACACACTCCGCCAGGCTGGGTGTGAGGAACGGCATGGAATGGAATCTCAGAAGGATGGAGAGCGAACTGAGACAGATCAATCCTGACTTGCTGCAGCCCAGCAAGAGCTTTAAGAAACCTTCCTCCGGCACAATCACCATCAACGTGGGGGGCTATCTGTACGCCGCACAGCGCCAGACCCTGGCCAAGCACCCCGGCTCCCTGCTGGAGGAAATGGTAACTGGGAAGAAGCCCGTACTCCACGTGGACTCCATGGGTAACACCTTCATCGACCGTGATGGGCCCATCTTCCGGCACGTGTTGAACTTCTTGCGCATGGGCGAGCTGGTGCTGCCCGAGGACTTCAAGGAAGCCGAGCTACTCCGCCGTGAGGCCAACTTCTACCGGTTGAGCGAGCTGGCGCAAGCCCTGCAGGACTGGGAGCTGCAGCAGGCCGCCCAGCGCGAGCCCGCCTTCCTGGAGGTGACAGACAGCCACGAGCGCTCGCAGGGTCTGAAAGTCTACTGCAGCGAAGGCAGCTTCATCGAGAAGGTGAAAAACCGCCTAGTGCAGATCTCCAAAAGTCGCTTGGATGGCTTTCCGGAAGAGTTTGAGGTGTCGTCAAACATCATCCAGTTCCGGCATTTCATCAAGTCGGAGCAGGGCTCTCGGCTTGTGCTGAAGCAGGACAGCACATTTTTGTGTACACTTGAGTGTCTGAAGCTGGAGACGGTGATGCTGGCACTCAAAGGAGGTTTTCGCCTGCTCACCAGCCTAGACAGCAGTCGCGGATCAGTGGTTCAGTGCGAGGCTCTGCATTTTGTCAAGTGACCCGAACAGAACTGTCACCACTAACCACATGACCTGTTGAAAACCATCTTGCATCAGCAAACACCAGCGCCCTCAACCGAAAACCTGTTCTGGAATATTCTGCTAGTCTGCTTCTACATGACACACTCCAACACGGACTGCCTTGAGAAACAAGAGAGATGATATGTACTGTAATGTGGGGTTTTGTTTGGTTTGTGTATGTAGTTGTCTTCTGTTTATAGTTGTTTTTACAGGAAGAGCAACAGTTTGTGCAGTGTAGATGATGATGATAATGATAATAATTCTGAATTGCGGAGTACTGTGGAATCAAAAGGCTGAGTGTGATGATCATTACATTTGTGAGCAAGTTTTGTGATTTCTGGTAATGTGAGAACATGTAGTAAACAACAGGTTGTAATTTTGAGTCTGTGGATGTTTTGCACAATAAAGCCTCATTATAATTTATTCAAAGCACTGTTGAAATGTTTATAAATGAGACTGTGGTTCATCTTCAAGGTGAAAATATACACTGACAAACACTGCATATGGTTTTGTCTGTGAACTGTGGAATGTACGCTGACTAATTACAGTGTGCTGTATAAATATAGCTTTATTTTTCTCTGATTTGCAGTGATAGGCTTGTAAGAAAGATATTCTGTCCTAAATTGAAGGTTTGCTATATTATGCAGCAAAATGTGACCTAAAATTAAATTTCCTCCAGCATTGATCCAAATTCGAATGGGTTTGATCATTTTTAGAGCACATGGCATACATACACAGATATTCCAGAATGTGTGAACTGATTTATAAACAACATCTGATGCAATTCTTCTGTATTCCCAGAAAACTAGGTAAACTCATTCAGCACAGTAAAAAAAAAACTTGTCAACTTAAGAAAATATATTTTAAGTATTCAAATGTTGCAGTAACATTAGTCAGAGTCAAGAACATTACCGTGGGAAAATATCAAGTTCAAAATAGATCGATCACCTTGTTAATGTTGCAAAAAAAACATTCAGAGCGCAGTCAAGAGCGCTGAGTAATTCTGAAAAACAGCTCTGCTCAACACATCTAAATTCAGTTACAGTAGATGTCGGCCGTTTCAAAGAAAGGCAAAGGCAGACATATGGTTACACTCACTTTGGATTAGCCGACATCTCCACACACTACTATCCATCTGTTTCCATCGAATCTGTCATGCACTCTCATGTAATCTCCCACTAAAATGAGTCAGAAGTACATTTCTGACACGGGGAAAAAAGAAACAATTTCAATCTCCACAGTCTGTCATGTGGACATCAAAACAGGGTTCTTTTTAATTGCAGATATCAGTCATTCATATTTGATGAGACACGGCAGGGCTTATTAGCTGTCGTCACTGGCTGATGTGTTTCTAAATCGCTGCCAGCAGGGGACTGGAAACCTGCGGGAGGGTGCTGGTAAGCAGGAGCATTTATTTCAAATGGAAGAAATCCATTAACAGCTGAAATATTCATGGATTAGTCTCACATCCAATTGTTGCCAGGCAAATAAGACTCCTACATAACAAAAAAGAAGCCAAAGATTCTCATCATGTGGTCCCAAGGAGGCATGACTAATGGCTCCCTCTCAATTTGATCAAAATTAATGGTCAGGCGAACATGTGACTTCAAGGACTCATATGCCCTTAAGAGACCAATTTCTCAGCCACACAGAGAGAGAATGGAGTGAGAGCAAAGAATAATGTACTTTTCAAAGTCTGAGCTTGAATAGAGGCACATCGCCATGTCAGAACAACGTGAAATGGGCAATAGTCAAGGCCATCTGTAAAACAAAAGCACAAATCAAAGCAAAGAGTTGGAATAAAAAAAATGCAAGTTTCAAATGCTGGGAGAAACAAAATCTGCATATCTTCATGCTGACTTTTGATATTCAACAAATATTCACCAAACCATCCATTATTACTAACACTCAGATTAAGAAACTATGGATTTTAAAATAAAACCTCTGTAATCAAGAATGTGCCAGCTAAATGCACCAAACATGTTTACTGTGTATATCTATAAAAAAACTACCTTCTCAACCCCCAACATCCAGCCTTGATTACCACAGTCACGTGACTCTTTTGTGCAAGCTGAAAAGTGACATCTCTATTTCAAGCCGCAGATGGAAATCTGCGCTACTGCGTGAACAGAAAACAGCTTTCACGACTTTCAAAAGAATAGCGCACACGTGTGCGCAAGTGTCCAACTCTTTGAGTCAAACTTTAACCTGGCAACAGGCTTTAAGTGCCCATGTCAATCAATTCAAGCTGCCTCTTCAACCTATCGTTGTGAAGGACTTAATAAGTAAGAAAAAAAATGTTCGACCCTGACAGCTTAACAAAGTCTCAGCAGCTCCTCCACACACCGCTGCACCTGGTCCATACATATGCTGCTGCTTTCTGACAGAACGACTGCTCACAAAAGAGCATGCACATTGCACAATTCTCTGAAAAGCTTTTACAGACCAAGACTTTCTCTCAAAATGAGAGGTTATATAATAATAAAACATTTACTGTTCACCAATGATAACCCAAACTCTGCTGATACATTTCTGTGCAGAACATCCTTAAGGGATAGTTCAGAAAAAAATGAAAATTCAGTTACTGACTCTCATGTCGTTCCAAACCCCTAAGACTTTTGTTCATCTTTAAACCTGAGAGATTTCATTAAAAACAGAGCATTCAAATAAACTGAAAATCTCAACCGTACGTGCTTGACATGCGAGAATGGACCTTATTGGTTCTTTTGCCTCAAGCAAGCATGTTTGAGCCAAATTTACAAAATTTGAGTTTTCTATGTACATTTGCTGATCAGATTTTATATGCGAATAAAAGCCTAAATCAAATCTCTTCATCACATAAAGTGATTGTGTCTCTTCAGAAGACTTGGCTTAAACTGCTTGATTTCATTTTACGGATTTATTTTACGATCTCTTCATGAATGTTTTGAGTTTTGGGTGAATAGACCAAATGTTAAGAGGCGACAAAACTGCCATAGTCACATGATTTCAGTAAACGAGGGTTCGTTTACGTTCTAAGTGTTTCAAAATTTCAATGGTTTACTACTGGGGGGCGTGACTTTGGCAGTTTGATACACACTCCGAACCACTGATTCGAAACAAAAGGTTCGTAAAGCTTTGAAGCTTCATGAAGCAGTGTTTTGAAATTGCCCATCACTAGATATTGTTGAATAAAGTTGTTATTTTGTTTTTTTTGGCGCACAAAAAGTATTCTCGTCGCTTCAAAACATTAAGGTTGAACCACTGTAGTCACATGAACTGTTTTAAATGTGTCTTTAGTAGCTTTCTGGGCATTAAAAGTGTTAATTATCTTGGTGGCAATGCAGGCCTCACTGAGTCATCGGATTTTATCAAAAATACGTTCTGAAGATGAACGAAGGTCTTACGGGTGTGGAACGACATGAGGGTGAGTAATTAATGACAGAATTTTCATTTTTGGGCAAACTAACCCTTTAAACTAAAATTTTATAAAGCAACATGAGTGCTTTGTTTGTGTAAAAACAAAAACAAAACAAGAAAAAATAATTTACTTTATTTACAAAATAATATTATCCAAAGCGTGTTCAAATGCCAGCTCTCGCATGAATACAAAATGCATGCGTCGTGAAGCTCTCGTGAATGCGCGTTACAGATCAATATTTTTGTAAGTGAAGTGGTAAATTATGTTATTTTTTTTGCACAAACAAAGCACTCACGTTGCTTCATAAAATTTGAGCTTAAGCCACTGGAGTCACATGGAGTACTTTAATGATGTCTTTTTCCTACTTTTTTGGACCTTGGAGTGGTAGGTGCGTTGGATCTCTATGGAGGGACAGAAACCTCTCAGACTTCATCAAAAATATCTTAATTTGTGTTCTGAAGATGAACGAAAGTCTTACGGATGTGGAACGACACAAGGGTGAGTAATAAATGACAGAATTTTCATTTTTGGGTGAACTAACCCTTTAATTACTCATTCTCATGTCGTTCCAAACCCATAAGACCTTCGTTCATCTTCAGAACCCAACTTAAGATATTTTTGATGAAATCCGTGAGCTTTCTGGTCTCCGACAGACTGCAATGCAATTACCACTTTCAAGGCCCAGAAAGGTAGTAAAGACATCCTTAAAAAGAAGTAACCCCATTATGTAGAACACATCGCTCGTCTTAAAGCAGCTGTTCACACAGAATGCATTATTGCGATGAAAAAAAGACATAGGCAGTGGAATGGGATAAAGGTTATTAGACACAAGTTGAACTTTAACTTGAGCACCGTGTTTTTAGAATTCCGTTTCATGCGCGAGACACTGCAAAAACGCAAGTAGCAAGTGCAACCGCCAAACACATCTGTCAAGAGCATGTTTACATAGAAAACAATGGAAAAACAGCTCAGTGGAAATCAAAAACCTGTCAAGAACTATTACTGTATGTTTGATATTTCATGTTTGCACGATGATGACAGGCTGAAAGCTGCTGTTATTTTCTGTTTTTTTACAAAGCATTTGCTGTTAATAATAATTTGCTGTTGACCTAAAACTCAATGTCTACTTTTTGGCTTAGAAATGTTTAGCATTTTTCTTATTTTATATTATATTTGAGCACATAGGTTTAAGATAAGTTTGTACAATATTTCCCTTCATATTTCATGCAAAGATATTTAACAAATAAGTCCTTTGTTTTACATTTACACCATGTTGATCACTTCAGGTGTGTGCACTTGGAATAGAACTTTTTTAAACAGATTGTTAATAAAAAAGAATGTTACTTGAATCATATTGTAGTTACATTTTTAAGCCGACTAGTTAAACATTTAAAAAATTGAAATCGTGAAACAGTCAATCTTTCTGAAAATATCATGATTTAATTTTTTTGTTATATCGCCCAGCACTACCATGTCCATAGACTATTTTAACGATGTCTTTACTACTTTTCTGGGCCTTGAAAGTGGTAATAACGTTGCAGTCTATCGGAGGTCAGAAAGCTCTAGGATTTCATCAAAAATATCTTAATTTGTGTTCCAAAGATGAACAAAGGTCTTACGGGTTTGGAGCGACATGATGGTTAGTAAATAATGAGAGAATTTTCATTTTTGGGAACTAACCCTTTGAAGCCAAGGACACGTGTCTGAATCACATGCATTACACCTAGGGTCACTACTATTAAAAACATAGATGTGCAGTTCAAATCAATCTCTGATCACTCACACCCTCGTTGTGGAGGTTTTATTTTGGCCTTTATTCCGGAGAATACAAAACCGTGATCTTTCTGCTACCTCATTGCACAATGATGCATGACCTCCATCCCTCAAATAGCCCTCTATGTCCTCTTCAACACCAAAAAAGAAACTTATACCAAAGAAGAGTGTTTATGCTTTGCATTAGCCAATAGAGAGCTTTTCATACCCTGAATCATTTCAATTCATAACTTACTGAGAAAAAGACACTGTTACCCTTCCACCCCCAGAAAAAGCTTTTAACTGTACAAGTAGAGCCTCTATTCATTGCCAACTTCTGTGGCCAACCTGTTGCTTAGCAACCACTTAATCAATACCTGGGGCTTGTGAGCGCTAAGCAGACAAATGAAAAAAAAAAATCATAACTGAACAAAAGCGCACAACACAATGATTGCAATTCTGCACTTAGCCTTGTGTGATTTTCAGTAAGACTGCAATTATTAAGCTGTGCATATGGGCTGCACTGTTATATGGCGATCTTCAGTGCAGTCACTTATTAAAGATCTATATCTGTCATCTTGCAAATGTAAAGTAAGAGAATGGCCCTTCAAGTTTATACAGTGTACAATGATCCCAGCTTTAAGGAATTTATCTGTCCATAATGAATGATAAAATGCTGCATGGCATGATACAGTCACAGCCAAATACAATAAAAACAGTAAAATTGTGAAATATTATTACAATTAAAAATAACTGTTTTCTATTTAAATATATTTTAAAATCATTTATTACAGCAAAGCTGAATTTTCATCATCATTACTCCAGTCTTCAGTGTCACATGAACCTTCAGAAATCATTCAGTAACACTTTATAATAAGGTCTCATTCATTGACATTAGATGAACCAATACATGTGTCATAGAATTTATTAATCTTAGTTAATAAAAATCCAGCAGTTCATTGTTTGATCATGTTAGTTCACAGTGCATTAACTAATGTTAACAAATACAACATTTGATTTTAATAATGTATTAGTAAATGTTGAAATGAACATTGACTAAGATTAATAAATGCTGCAGAAGTATTGCTCATTGTTAGTTCATGTTAACTAAAGTAGTTAACTAATGTTAACTAATGAACCTTATTGGAAAGTGTTACCAATCACTATAATATGATGATTTACTGCTCAAGACACATTTCTTATTATTACCAATGTTAAAAAAAAGTTGTTCTGAATTTTGTTTTAGGATTATTTGATTAATAGAAAGTTCAAAAGAACTGCATTACAATTTATTTACTATAGCATTCATTTACTTTTGTAACATTATAAATGTCAATTTTGAACAATTTAATGGGTCTGTTTGAATGTGTGCCTTTTATCATTTTTTTGCATCCTGTCAAGTTAGACACATTGTAAGGCTCCTAAAACTCTTACAGATCTATATAAATTAGCTGTTGCCAACTGATTTGTTTTGGTTTGTTTTAATAATAATATGTACAAAAACAAACTGCTAAATAAATTAAGCAAGCAGATGTGTTTAAAAAATATTTTTGCACATTAAAAATATTTTAAAATTTATCCTTTAACAAGTCTGTTTTTAGATTTTAGAACTAACACTAGATGGGTGATTTATATATATATATATATATATATATATATATATATATATATATATATATATTCCTAGGATAAGTCCCACTCATTTGCAGGGTCCGCTTCATCAGAATTATCCGCACACACGCATTTCGCCGGATGCCCTTCTTGACTGAGAGTGCTGGGACACACTCACACACATTCCTACAGCCAATTTGACAAATCTTAACCTGCATGTCTTTGGACTGTGTTTATTGTTTATTTGGATCCCCATTAGCTACCACAAACTGGTTGCTAATCTTCCTGTACAAGTCTGTACAATACAGATAAATCATTCAAATAAATTAAATAAAAACAAAAATACAATTATTACACTAATCGCATCACAAAACTATACCTATACATATTAACAGTAGCAGCACATAAAAATACATCTACATATTTATAAGCATATTTTCACATTTTCTTCAAAACACATATGTGCAATTACTCTTACGTATATTTGTAGGAACCACATTCCAAGCAACAGAGCCACGATAAAATTCATCAAATTTGATTGTGGACATGGTAAAAAGAGTTGAGCCTTACTCACTTGACGTGTTTTATAATCGTGCCTAAAACCCACATATACAAGCTTTTCAAAGACAAAACATGGTGTATGATACTTGATTACCTTATAAAAATATACCAACAGTCGTAAATGTAATTTATCCTTCACTAAGAGCCATGATAATTTTCTATGCATATCTGCAACGTTGGCCTAAAATGATAATGAAGCACTAACCTGGCTGCTCTGTTCTAAAGTTTTTTTTAGATATTTCTCAGATGCGCTTGACCATATCATAGGGCAGTACTCAAGATGCGATAAAACTAATGACTGCACCACATATTTTAAAACTAAAGATGGAATAAATGCAGAACATTTCCTGGCCACTGCTATACCTTTTCCCACAAAGCTTACTATATAATCTATATGTTCGGACCAGGACAGTGTATTGTCAAGTTTGCATGTGTCTGAATCACATGCATTACACCTAGGGTCACTACTATTAAAAACATAGATGTGCAGTTCAAATCAAATCATTCAAAAATGATACATTTAGTTTTTTCTATATTTAAAATTAATTTATTCATTCGAACCCACTTAGTAATTGTTTGCAGCTCATCACTTCAGCTGATGCATGTGCTGCAGAAAACATTGTAGAAAATAGAAAATGAAAATAGAAAACAATAATAGACCCAGAGAACTACGTTGTGGAACACCCCAATAAGTATTTTTTTGCATCTAAGATCCATTATAAAACACTCTGTTTTCTATTAGAAAGCTAACTTCCAATCCAATCAAGGGCTGTTAGTGAAAAACCATAACATTTCAGTTTAGCAGTTTAGAATAGCATGATCAATAACATCAAAAGCTGCTGTAAAATCTATTAAAACAGCACCAACCAGTTTCTTATCATCTAGACATGCTAACCATTCATCTGTCATGTGTATAAGAGCAGTACTTGTGGAATGTCCTGGTCTATAGGCATGTGCAGTAAGTAATCCATTTATACTAAAATATTGTAAAATTTGCTTGAAAGTAATCTTCTCTAAAAGCTTACTCAAAATTGGAAGTATACTAATTGGCCTACAATTACAACCTAAAAAGTCAGTTTTTCCTTTTTTAAATAATTTTAGATTCTTTCCAAAGATTTGGATATTTGCCACTAATCAAACACCTATTAAAACAGATTGGTTGAGAAAGCTGACTAGCCACCATTTTTAGCAATTTACCATCTAACTGATCAACTCCACAAGATTTATCGTCTGGAATTGAAAGCAACATCTGTTCTACTGTAGTTTGATCAACAGGACTAAAATTAAAACTGCATAATTTATCTGTCATCATTTTAACAATAGGACTACACGCTACTTGTAAATCATTGCCATATATGCTAGATGGTAAGTTGTTCACTTTATTATTAAAAAAAAATGTTAAAATAATTAGCTATATCTAAAGGTTTAGTAATAAAATGTCCTTTTCTTTTTTAACACACCCTTGATAATTATTTGTCTTCCTGCACATTATTTCATTTAGTGTTTTCCATATTTTCTTACAATAAACAGCTGCACATCTTATTTTTTGCTTATAATATTCCCTCTTTTTAATATGATTTAACTTAGAAACCCTATTTCTTAACTTACAATAGGATTTTTTATTATAATCACTTCCTAAATTCTGTGCTGCCTCCTTTGCCTTATCTCTTTGAAGCATTAATGACCTCAGATCATCATCGAGCCAAGGAGCATTCTTAGCTTTTACCGATCTTTTGTGGGGCATATTTATCAATTATCTTTATTTTTTCCATAAAAATAGTTTGGGCTACATTATCATCTTTTTCTTGACATACTTCAGTCCATTGCACACTCTGAACTTCATTGACAAACAGATCTTGATTAAACCTTTTATATGACCTAGATAATATAATCCTAGCTCCTAATTTGGGAATTTTTGTCCCTGATTTTGTCCTTGTAGTTAATGCAATCAAATTATGATCACTACAGCCAACTGCCACTGATACTGCCTTTGAACACAATTCCTGGATGTTGGTAAATATATGGTCAATGCAGCAAGAAGTACTAACATTGTTAGCCTTCATACCAATTCTTGTTGGTTGGGTAATCATCTGTGTAAGATTACAAGCATCAGCCATTGATTTTAACTTTTTTGTTAATGATCAGTTTTTTGAAATCCAATCAATATTAAAATCACCAAGTAAAAATATGTCCTTATTTTCTTCTGTTACCCTATCCATACTTTCACATATGCTGTCCAAATACTGCACATTAGCACTAGGAGGCCAATAACAACAACCAGTGTGGAACAGAAATCTCTACCCATATGGCTTCAATATAACTATTCATTAAGTCTTCCTTTAAAAACACACCAAAATGTAATATAAATATAATATAAAAGGCTACTCCACCACCGTATTTATCTCGATCTTTCCTGTACAATTCATAACCATTAATCATGAGCTCAGAGTTGCTCATAGCTGTACATGTGTTTCTGACAATGCAAAAACTTGAATATTATCTTCAATACATATTCTCGCCACCTCATGGATTTTGTTCCTGAGGCAACATATATTTAAATGTGTAATAATTAATCCTTTCTTTGACAACTTTGTTAAAAGAGATGATATGCTTCATAACAAAACTGTGAACAATGAGTAAATTGTAGAATAGTAATTACAAAAATAATTCTAATAATGCACTGCAATTCATGTTTGAATATTTCCAGTTCTAGGCTAGATGAATAACTTGTCATATTTCAGGATGGCTCTTTCACCTCTGTCCCGGGCAGCTCTTAATTTGGGAAGGAGTTCCCTTCTTCTCAACTGAAGAGCCTCAGAAAAGTCTTCATTAATAAAAATATTTGTGCCCTTTAGCCTCTTGGCTGATGACATGATAGTCTGTTTAACGTAAAAGTTTACCAACAATTTTTCTGGGCTTACCCCCTCTTGATACTGTCCGATCCTGTGAGCTCGTTCAATTTCCATTTCTGAGTCATCTAGTCCCAATTTACTTGAGAGAATTTCCCGAACTTTCACCTCCGATTTCATCCAACTTTCGTCTTTTTCGTCAGAGATCCCGTCCACAATGTTTGTCCTCCTCATCTGATTTTCGACATAATCCAGTTTGACAAAGAATCCGTCCAATTCCTCCTTTGACAATATCCTTTTCAAACTGCCCTATCTTTATCTCAACATCCTTATATCCAGTCATCAATCCATCCACTTTATCTTTTGTGTGATCTCCAAATTAGTTTTTACATCTTGAATATCTCTGATCACTCCATCCAATCTTTAGTTTGTTTCATCTACTATCAACTGAACAAAACTCTTGAAGTTGTCTTGTTGTTGATGAAGCATCTCTCTGTAAAATTCTCTCTGCTGTTCCATTAATTGAGAAAGTATACTCATTATGACCACTGAATCATCCTCAAGAGGTGCAGTTTTAGTTTGTTTGGGAGGCATGATTTCTTACCACGATGTACCCAGAAAAAAAGCAGAGAGGTAAACGTTCAAGCTCAAGTGACGCGTATGTTGAAGGCCCGGGCCTACAGGGCCTACTCCAAAGTTGAAAGGCACACTAACTTGTCAGGAAACTCAATAATGTCCACAATTCATATCAATAAAATAGATCATACTTCATTTGATCTACAAACAATAAAAAATAATAATTGTAATTAGGATTAATTTGATTCAAATCGGATTAAGATTAGGCCTGCTGCAAGTTGCTGCTACTCATTCCACAGGGAGAACATGCAAACTCCACACAGAAAGTACTCCTGGCTCAGACGGGCTCGAACCATGGACCTTCTTGCTACCCACTGAGCCACCGCGCCCTCACTAGATGGATGATTAATTCTGTTATTGGTTGATGGTGATAATCTCAACATAGCCAAATATCATCTAATTATTTGGACTGGCTGATGTACCAGCTTACTGGATATAAATACTTCAGACATATATGCTTCAGACTTCAGACTTATGACTAGATATAAATACTTGAGACTTATGTACCCTCCAGAAGCTTGCGTTCTTCAAGTGAACGGCACCTTGTGGTGCCATCCCAAAGTGGCACAAAATCATTTTCCTTGACTGTTCCCTGCTGGTGGAACGACCTGACTCAACCTGAGCTGCTGAGTCTTTTAGCCATTTTCAAGAAATGGTTGAAGGCGCATCTTTTTCGTCAATACTTGACCCTTTAATACTAACACTTACTACTATTCTACTCTATTTAAAAAAAAAAAAAAAACACTTGCTACATGTACTGTGCTAGCCCAGTGCTTCCAAAACCCCACCACTGCCCATTTTGGCTGTGTCCGAAATCGCCCCCGAATTCGGATACTGGGTGCGGCGGAAAGGCTGCCGCTTTTGCATAGTTTGTGCTTGCTGTTTAATAATCATTTGAAACTTAGCAAACTGGCAAACTCTGATGGAAACTATCATGTATAAACCTTAATTAAACAATTTAATAATTAATTAAAAAGGAATTTATGACAGTATTATATTACGCTGTACCCACATTGGACCAGCGGATTGGAAAATGGATGGATGGATGATTCAGCTGCAGGCGCCATCTTCTGGCCAGATGCAAGAATTCATTTGCATGAGTCTCACAATGCATTATGGGTATTCTCTAGCCGCTGAGCATACATCGATTGTACACTCGTTATTGTGATGCATTTTGGAATTGAATGAAAGCACTCAATAACATCCACTATGGTTTTGGACACCACTACAAATGGTTGTCCCCTCAAATAGTACCCTTTTTTAAAGGTATAGGGGGCAATTTCGGACACAGCGTTTCCGCGTCTCGCCAGAAGATGGCGCTCGCAGCTAAATTTTGTTCATCCATTCATTTTCCAAACCGCTGGTCGAATGTGGGTACAGAGTAATATCATACAGGTATACACTCCTTTTTAGTTGATTATTAAATTGTTTAATTAAAGGGACAGTTCACCCAAACATAAATTTCTGTCATTAATTACTCACCCTCATGTCGTTCCAAACCCGTAAGACGTTCGTTCATCTTCAGAACACAAATTAAGATATTTTTGATGAAATCCGAGGGTTTCTGAATCACACATAGGCAGCAACGTCATTGCACCTTATGATGTCCAGAAAAGTAGTAAAAACATTGTTAAAATAGTCCACGTGACTACAGTGGTTTAACCTTAATGTTATGAAGTGATGAGAATACTTTTTGTGGTATGGGGGCAATTTCGGATACAGCCATGAATTGGGTGTGTCAGATAAGGGAGACACAAAATGCGCAGTGCTAGGGGCAGGTTTTGAGAAGCACTCTGCTAGACTAACTGGGACTAGTCAAAACACCTTCATATTGTTGCTCCATTATTGTTCGGCTGCTTCTATTGTTCCCTTCATTTGTAAGTCACTTTGGATAGAAGCGTCCGCAGTGTAAATAAAGAGAAACTGGCTACAGCTCTCACGTAACTGTTCATGTTGATCTTGGATAGAAAGGTGAGTAAACCAATTACTCCTCACAGTGTCAGAGGCCATCGTTATACTGACCTGAACTCTCAGTAAAGACAGCGAGGCTCTGACCTCCCACCGTCTGCATGGTGAAGGGATGTTCTCTAGGGCTGCGCACCGATGAAACCTTCTCCCCGGAGCACTCCACAACTGTCAGATCCTCATTTAGATTGAAAGACACCTGAGGAAACAATCAATCAGTGTCTACGTCAGCAACAGCACCATCATCAAATGTTCTCTCTCCCCAGCCCTTGGTCTGATCATAGTAATTATGCAAATAAACGGTGACATCTGAATAAAAGATGAGGCGCAAACACTACCCCTCCACAGTGCATGTCTTTAAAACATTAATAAAACTTACCACAGTCTTTCCTTGAGCTCTAGAAGACAGAACAAAGCATGAGTGGAAAGATTTCAGACAATAATTTCCATTTTGAATAGGGTTTTAAAATAGAGCATACTTCCCAATTTTAAGTTTGCCTACTTCTCCTCGCCCAGATGCTTTTGCCCATTGCTGAGAAAGATATTTGGGAACCTGAAGAAAAGACAATTTATCTATTGCTCCGTTTTCTGAGTATTTGTCTGAGTATAATTTAAATATTGCCTTAGTTTATTAATTCAACTATATGTTTACTTTTTTAAGCAAATGTTAGTGGAAACCTGCTACCACCATGATGATGCATGTAGTGTGAGGTTGCCATGGCATTGCTGTGTTGTTGCTAAGGTGGTTTATAGCACATTGCGGTATGGTTTTCAGGTTACTAGTCTAACGAGTTTAAAAATTATTCTGGTCCATGGATAAAGCTTGGGTCCATCCTTCAATGTTAATCTAAGACATCTGATCACTAGCATACCTCTCTCTTTAAAATGCCTCCCAATTTGAAGTTTTAATACCATAATTTTAAACAATTAGACAAGAGCTAATCACTGATGTATAAATATAAAAGATTTTCGAAACAACAATTTTGAGATAAAGAAACAAAGTAATGCATGTAAAATGACACCGTCTATTGTGTTTTTTAAACTGTTAACCTGGGTTTTATGTCTTTGTCAATGTTTTTTTTTACAACTTGTTTGCTATTCTTAATTAAAATGTTTTGTTTCTGTTCATTTAAAATGCTTAAAATCAAATGAGTGTAAATGGGGGATTGTATAAAAGTAATTTCGAACTATTAAATCTGATTAATAAAATACTGAATTTAACTGATGTCTGTATGTTTCTCTCAATCCTGCTGTTTACATCTCTCACCCGCTGACTACTAACTTCGGTTTTGGGGAAGGTTTAAACAACAGCATTTTTTGTACTTGACATTAATTTACACAGTTTAGGGATCATTTATGTCTACTGTATAAAGAGTTAGTCACGCGCTGTAGTTCAATATTCCAGAGTTTGTTCAAATGTTCAGCACCAGTGAAACCCAGAAAGCAACTTCTGACTGATAAATCACCAACCTTCACCAGCCAGACTCCCGTGTTTTGTTTGGCTCTAGTTAAATCGACGTCTTGTCCTTTGTCTGACATGACTGAAGGGCTTTATGTTATGAACAAAAAGCTCTTACTGAAAATAAGTAAATACGCCGTTAGTTTATGAAAGGCAAATCGCACTATACATAGACAACATTAACATTCTAGTTCACGACACCTCAGAGACTTATATATCTATTTATCCCCATCTAGTGGCCATGTGAAGAAATTATATTTACTTTACATTGCATCAATCTGAAGATAATCACAAAACCAGTAGTTTTTTAGCGAGCTAGTGTAGTTTAGCCTGCCAAGTTTCATAAATAGTGAAATGAATTTAATTATAGACTATGTGGCATACAGAATATAAGGATGTTAACCTTGCTTCTCACTACTAATGTTATAGGCTACATAAGGGTGCAAAGCTAATATGAATATGCACACATCCTCAAAAACCCATATGGAAATCTGTTTTGACTAATATATATATATTTTTTTATCTCTGAGTTTTCAAAGCAAGCATTTTGTCTTTATGATAAGCACAAAATCATTTTTCACATTCTATTTATCCACAATGTCAAATGACTACACTAAATCTAATTAGTTCAGTAGAAATCTATACTGATTTTAGCTGTTTAGATTGAAACTGTGGTTATAACTGTAAACTGTTTAAGAAAATGAAAATGAAAAATCTTATGTGAAGGAAAATCTCATGAAGTCACCACTAGATGAAGCAGTTTGACTCTTTTGTTTCAATAGTCCTCAAATCCAGGGCCTGTTTCTAAAGGCATGAGATCAACGAAGCAAACTGAATTCGGCATTTATTGGCCCATTCAAATATCATGTGAAGACTTAGTAATTAGAAAGTGTTAATAGTGATTACACTTGTATCATCTGATAGGCCTATCGCTTAATTCTATCCAAAAAAAAAAGATTATTTATACTAGTTATAAATATAATTCAACTAAAGAGGAGCTTAAAATCTCAAATAGGCTGATATATATATATATATATATATATATATATATATATATATATTTATTTTTTTTTTTTACATCAAACACTTACTAATTATTTCTAATATGCTATGTAAATTGTCTTAAAAATGTCTTTTTTAAATTTACATTCAATAAATCTAGCTGGTTTGAGAACGTAGTTATACCTTTGGCACAGGTGGTTTACACAAAGTACATCTTTCATAGGCCAAAGTGCGTTCCTTTCACCACATGTTCATATTTCATGTGAATTCAAACCTTTTCTGAACAAGTAGCTTTGCAAAGATTATTCACATATTACAGAGTGCTGAAATGTAGGGAGTGCCGTCCTTCCTGTCACTGTCAAGGACACCATCTCATGAGGCAGAGACTGGAATGAGATACATGCGTTTATCCATATGAAAGTTTGCACACTCAGCATTTTAAGATCATTACAAGCAAGGTTATGACTGAAACAATGTGAATAAATTATACAAAAATGATGATGCATGTTACCCAGCAGGCCTCACAGAGTACAGAAGAGGAATTTAGCAGGTTTTCAAAAAAAAAAACTAAGTTAATGCCTAATCCTTCACTTGCTTTGCCTATTCACGTGCCCTATAAATAAATCGGCTTAAGTTAGTAAACTTGTAAAACCTGCTTAAGTATGTTGCATATTTATCAATAACTTTCCATGTAATTAACAAACTAGTTAGAAGATGATATTCATAATTGACCTTTTTTGCTTGGTTTGCTTATGCTTCCTTCAATATTTCACAGCTTCCTGGGCCTCTAAGAATTGAATAGCATACTGTTTCGGATTTATGTCAGTGGTATTGTGTGTATAGGATGCTTTGTCTTTAAAGTTCCTGAAGAAATGTACAAAACTACTTTAAAATAGTTGCATTTCCTCATAGAAGCATAAAGGAGGTCCAGGTCAAATGCTAATGATTATTTTGCAGAGGGAAGAGCAGCACTGTCAACTGTAAGTCAGCTAAGCATTTCCTCTTAATGCAGTAGTATTATTAGCTGACACTTCAGGTGCTCCATGGAGGGTTTCATTTAGAAAAAGACTCATCAAAACAAATCAAATCAAATCATAAACATTAAAATAACAGTGTTGCAAAATTAATTAGTTATGAAATTACTTCAATTGCAGCTGTAAAGCAGCTCTACAGAAGACAACAGTGTCATTATTCAGCTCAAGTTAGTTCAATGTTGATTCAGTTCAGTTCAATAATAACAGTATCAATGATGCAAGGTTCATCAATTATGAAATTACTTCAATTTCAGCTATAAAGCAGCTCTACAGAAGACAACAGTGTCATTATTCAGCTCAAGTTAGTTCAATGATGATTCAGTTCAGTTCAACACTCAACATTTATTAATAAGTTTAATGAATAATAATTAAACAATTAACATTTATTAAATTACTAATTAATGTTCACCTTTTCATTATCATTGTTGCCTCTAGTAATTATGTGTCTGATTTTTAATTTCCAACCTATTTTGGGTTCATTTTAAGCCAGCCATATAGTCATTTTTAAACAATAGTTGGGTTAAATAAAACTGCCCAGCTTGGTAATCATTTAAACCCAAGCGCTGGGTTTGTCCATTTTCAACCCAACTTAGGTTGTTTTTAACCCAGTATTTTTTAGAGTGAATAATAACAGTATCAATGTTGCAAGGTTAATCAATTATGAAATTAATTAAATTCAGCTCTAAAGCAGCTCTACAGAAGACGATAGTATCATTATTCAGCTCAAGTCAGTTCAGTGTTGTTGATTCAGATCAGTTCAACACTCTAAAAAATGCTGGGTTAAAAACAACCCAAGTTGGGTTGAAAATGGACAAACCCAGCGATTGGGTTGTTTTAACCCCGCAGTCGGGTTAAATGTTTCCCAATTTGCTGGGTAGTTTTATTTAACTCAACTCTTGTTTAAAAATTCCTGTACTGTTTGCTTAAAATGAACCCAATATGTTGGAAATTAACATTTATTATTATGTTTAATAAATGAGAATGTATCAATAAGTTTAATGGATAATAATTAAACAGTAAACATTTATTAAACTGCTTATTAATAAATGTTCACCTTTTGATTATTATTGTTGCCTCTAGTAATTATGTGTCAGATTTTTAATTTCCAACCTATTTTGGGTTCATTTTAAGCCAGCCATAGTAATTTTTAAACAATAGTTGAGTTAAATAAAACTGCCCAGCACATTGGGCAATCATTTAACCCAACCACTGGGTTAAAACAACCCAATCACTGGGTTTGTCCATTTTCAACCCAACTTGGGTTGTTTTTAACCCAGCATTTTTAGAGTGAATAATAACAGTATCAAGGTTTATCAATTATGAAATTAATTGAATTCAACAGCTCTACAGAAGACAATAGTGCCATTCAGTTCAATAACAGTGTCAATGTTGCAAAGTTCATCAATTATGAAACAACTTCAAAAGCAGCTCACCAGAAGACAGTTCAAGTTTTGTTATCTGAAAGTGTCAGTGCAGTAAACTCAGTATTATTACTGAATATTAAGTGTTTTGAACCCCAAGTGAGCAAGCCAAAGCCAACATTGACAACACTGACTGTTTAAAATGTTCTTATCAAACATGATTTATTTTTTTAAATACCCATCCTTTCGCCCTTCATTAAACTTGTATGTCAGCTCCAGTAGCTATAGTTTATAACTTCCCAATCCTTCAATAACAAACTTTCTGCAAGGCCTGAATTACATTGCGTCAGATATTTAAAAAAACAACAAAAAAAAACAATCCCAGTTGAAATGTGCCACACAAACTGTTGAGATCGGACTGAAACGATAAGCAGCCTTGTTAAAGTAAACCTCGGCCACCCTTTCCTAACATTGGCATACTCCAGAGGGATAAGCTTTCATTTCGGAGTTAAATTACACAGAACAATGGCAATTCTCATAGAGGATCTCTATTTTTTCCTACATCACCAAAGATACCTGTTTTAATAAGTGTTTACAAAATGAAAGCAGACTCCAGTGTATAAATTGACCATTATTGTTCAGGAGCACAATAGCTTTCTGTGTTTTTTGTTGTGGAGTGCCAGTGTGATTTAAAGCTGCTGACAGCACCAGACGCTTACATTGCAATCAGCTTTCGCTGGCTCTCTCCCTCTGAAATTTGTATGGATGGGCACAGCCTGTCTGCTTGGTCTGTATATCAGGGCACACGCCCATTTTGGGACTGTCAGTCCCCATTTCCTCATACTTAATGTGTTACGCTATGATCACTCACTTGGGTCATTCCATTTCACATTCAAGTGCACGGGTTTGGCAAGGGCAGTAGGATGTGTCAGCCTTTTCTAATGAGACTCTCATAAATCGGCAATTTGATGTAATAAACAACAAGATGATATGCAAGACATTTGGTATCTTGTCATTATGTGACATCCTCACATTTTATGTTAGTCCACATTAGAAAATCTGTCAGCATTACTGAATATTATTGCATATCATATCAGCTTTTACACAACGGCACATTAAATACACATAATATTATAATAAATGGTACTTTCTTTTCAAATGTCTAATAAACTAAATATTACACCTAATATTAAATATAACCTTTGAATATGTTCTCACCATAATTTTTTATCACCCTTTTCTGCCAAACAGATATATTTTTTTATATAGTAACTTTAAGTTTATAAATATCTACAGTTACCCACTATTTCACCCAGGAGCCGTGATGGCAAATCATCAGCGGTACGCATATCTAGTGTTCATACTTTTGAAAATGTATCTTCTTCCACACAACAAAGATGCTATTCTCACTGTCACAGCTGAAAGCTAAATATAGTTGGATCAGCGCACATGAGATACATTCCTTGTTGTAATTTTATAACCGAGCTTTCGTTCTCTGAAATAAAACACATATTTTAGAATTCAATTATACAGGTTAAAAGTAAAACACATGAACAGTAGACACATAATGTATTCTGTGTAGGTCTGCTGGACCTAGAACTTTACTTCTCGTCCCTAAACAGAGGTGAGCAACAAACAGCATTTGTAAAATAGCCTAACTGTGTCAGTGCAGATGTGTTTTGGTTGTTCTTTTCTGTCTGTGGAAATATCTGGCTACTCTTTCAGACTAGCTGTTTTGTAAAAACAGAACAAATCTCTGGACTATGTTGATGAGGTTGATGTCACAGGGTCTGTTTACATCTTGTTGATGTTGCTGCCCTGTATAGGGCAAAACACACACACAATAGCACCTAACCTAAATACTGGTATTTATATACTAAATCTTTCACAGGTTCAAAATGTTTCTTTACTGTTTAATGTGTTTGGCATCAATAAAAACCCAAAATATTGTTTTATACAGAAACCATTATGTCAGCCTTATAGGACCCAGAAATCCGTGCCCTGTCTTTCTCTTCCCTCCTTCAATGTCAAATAATAATAACCACAGCGGACAAAAGATGTTATTCTGAGTGTTTGCTGCCACAGTTACCGAAGGCTATAATAAGAAACATCCCTCACCAACACAGTTGGCTGCACTCGGCTTCATTCGAGGTTTTTCGGAACTCTTCGCCAGCCGTCTCTAGGAAACCCCCCTCCCCCCCGCCCTCCGCCCATCATTGCCAGACTCTCTCGGCTTTATGTCTGGCCGCTATGAACATGAACTGCCATGCGCGGTCGCCATGTTATCGCGCTCTCCTCCCCCTTTCGGGACTCGTCACAGGCTGATAGCACTAGCACAGGCTACATTACAAGGAGGCAGCTGGTGAATAGGACCAGAGTGGGAGAGAGACATAGCGCTAACACAGGACTAAAACAAAAGAAAGCACGGGATGGAATAAAGCAGGGCAGCGCTGAGTTGCTCGGTTTCTCTCTGTCATCTGACGCTGGCTGAAGGACTTTGTTTCGTGTGATTTCGTGCACTGTTGACTGCGATACAACAATTGAAAATGCGCCTGGCAGCTTGAACTGTGATGGGGAGAGACACTGTCGTTGTAAGGTTGGATATCGATCTCCCTGGCCGTTTGTGTCGACTCATTCACGTTTAAACTTCACCGATACGGTGTGCTGAATGGTTTTGCGAGGATACACGTTTGAAAACAACAACAGCTGAAGCGAATCCGTGTCAGCTAGCTCGCTAGCGACTGTTAACTTAGCATTGGCATTAGCCTGCTCCTCATGGTGGACATTTAAATACACATCAAGTGGAATTATCGTGGCAGTTACTGGAAAGTGTTGGTTTTATGTGGAAATTACTCGAGCGGCTTCAAGTTGCTTCCCAAAAAGAGCTTGTTCTCTTGAGCTGTGTTTATAACTTTGTCAGAGACTATCCTTCAGAAATGAATCACCACGACCGAGCAGGAGACACCGGCAGCGCCCGAAAAATGGTGTACCCCATGAGTTTACCCAGACGGGAGAGCAGTACGGTAGGTGGATCCTCCTCATTGACAACTTCGGGAAGCACCAGCCTTAATAGCAACAACTTAATGCTGGGAGATGATTATTCACCACCGGTGCTGGTTCAGTCTCAAACACCGGCCGCATCCTCGCTTGGGCCCCAGAACCCTCCTCAGAGCCTCAGTATCCCTTTGCAGACCACCATATTTCCCCAAGCTCTGCCCACTGCAGTGGCACAGATGAAGAAGAAGAGCGGCTTTCAGATAACCAGCGTTACCCCAGCTCAGACATCTGTCAGCACCAATAACAGCATTACAGAAGACACAGAGAGCTGTGACGACCTGGACGAGTCCCACACCGAGGACTTGTCATCCTCGGAGATCATGGACATGTCTCTTTCCCAGCCCAACAATGCAGGAGGTCCAGGAAGGAGCTCCTCAGAGGAGACGCTGAATAACTTCCATGAGGCGGAGACCCCGGGGGCCGTGTCGCCCAACCAGCCACCCATCCTCACCCAAGCACACCTGCATGGCACTATGGTTAATGGGACAGTTCACCATCATCAACATAATCCTGCTTCCTCTAAAAAAGCCCAGCCTGCTGGTGGGACACAGATTGGAGTTCCTTTGGGAGTTGCAGTCACATCTGCAGTGACCTCAACTTCTGGAGCTTTAGCCAGCACAGGCCAGAAAATGCCTTCAAATGTGGTAGGATTAATCGTGAATGCCTCTGTTGGCACAACCAGTGTCATTGGTCAGCCTTTGGCTACTGTCGCCTCAGGAACTGGAATGATCTCTGTGACTTCAGGTGCCACAATTAGTACTGGTAATGCTTTAACAAATAATGTTTGTATGTTAAATTCCACCAGTGTGCCTGCTGTGGGTGGCAAGAGTACCAATAGTAGCAGTGTAAACTACTCCCCTGCTTTGAATAGTATTAGTAACCAAACTGTAAACTTGACACACATTCCCAGTGGAATAATCGGCATGGGCATCGCCGCTGCTACCACGGTTTCCGGTGGTGTTGCTCCAACAGGCGGAGGGCAGGTGGGGTCAGCTGTCGTGGGCCAGCATGCAATGCCTGCTCCCTCCGCCCCAGTGATGAACGCTCAGCCTCAGCAGGCCCAAGTGCCTACTCCTGCCTCCACCAGCTCACGTTTCAGAGTGGTCAAATTGGACTCAACCTCTGAGCCTTTTAAGAAGGGTAGGTGGACGTGCACCGAGTATTACGACAAAGAGGCTCCGAGCGGCACGGCATCCTCTGAAAATGCCCCCAGCACCAAAACGGTCGAAAGCATTCGCCAGTTTGTGCCTGAGAGTGTTGTGTGTCCGGACAGAGAGACTGTCAGCGGGAGTTCTGTCAGCAGCTCGGTTAGCCATTATACTGAAAGTCTGGGCAGCGGGGAGACGGGCGCCCCCTCGGCTGTGAAACAGACCTTCCAGCAGCCTGCTGCTCAAAAGCATGACTACTCATCTTCTAGCGTGCCCATGTCTCAGATGCAACCCCAGGACTTAGTTCATGCTCATCTTAAAACTAATGTGGTAGCTCCGATGCCGGCGAGCATTCAGCCGCCGGCAACTATTGGAGGACTGCAGACCACAATCGGGCATTCGTCTGCAGCCGTGCCCACTCATATGCCCAAACTGACATATGCCCAGGCAGCACAATCGTCTCCTGCTCAAGCTCTGCCTGTGGTGACCCAGCAGCAGATGGGATACCCACCCGCACCGCAGCCAGCTGCACCGGCCCAGGTAGCACCAGCACATGTTAACCCCTTAATCCAGGGAGGCAGCCTGCCACCTGACTTCCCTCAATCCAAGCCGATCATGAACACTGTACCACCTGGGTCAACACAAACACTGCCCCATCTCTCCGCCTCCATCCCAGCAGTGGCAGGGAACAGTCAGCTGATCACAACTTCGCAGCAGCCCGTGGGCGCTGTGCAACCCCCTGCTGCTCAAGCTCTTCCGCAAGGGCTCCTGCAGCCACAACAGACACCCGCCCCGCAGATGGTCCAGGTCGTGCCGCAGCTGGTGCAGTCTGCCGGCACTGGTCTCATACAGCAGCAAACCCAGGGGCAGCAGCTCACCTCTCAACCCTCCATGGAGCAGCAGTCACAGCTTGGCAGTCAAGGCCGCGGCACCCAGTTTGTCCCGGCCGTGACCTCATCAGGCGTGCCTCCTAAACTTCAGAGTGATCCCCAGTCCAGTTTGATCCAAAATGGCTCAAAAGAGACAGGGCCGCAGCCTGCAGTTATGTCCACATCGCTGGAGGATGCCCAGCTCCTTCTGTTACAGCACCCGTCTCTGCTCATGCAACCCAAGCCAGCTGGTGGTGAATGTGCCTCCCAGACCGGCACCTCCCGTGGTCCAGAGGGAAGCAGTGGAGTCAGTGCCTTAACTGCCTCCGCCAGCCTGCTGAAGAGCTTACCTGTGGATGGAGAAGAAGATGGGTAAGCTTCAGTATTTTTTTTTTGTTTTTTTTTTTTAATTTTCTTTATTGCATTGCTTATTCACTGTTGTTTCCATTTAATTTGCATTTGTAATTACAGTTGGAATAGCTTCATTAAAAATTACACATGAAGGCAGTGGGTGGTGATCAGCGGTATGGCTTAATGTAGTGCTATAAACATAAAGGGTGGTGTTGTGCATTAAATATCACAGCAGGTAGGTTTAAAGCAGGGCTTTAGGCTTCCAATATAGCGTAGCTAAAAGTTTTTTTTTTTCATATAACGCAAAACCGTTACTGTGGTATTACAGACAGAAAGGCAAATGCTTTGCTTTGCAAAGTAACTCAACCTGCCTTTAAAGTCCCCATGAAATCACTTCAGAGTGCAGTATTTTTGTACTGTTGACATTTACTTTTGAAACAGGAGCTAACAGCCTTTCCATTACATCATGACAACAAACGTTATTAATTTGTGCTTGCTGTTGATGGTTAGAAGTTGCTGTATTAGCGGGAGGTTCCTTCTCATTCTAGAGAGAATTTGATTGGACAAAATGATTGCATGATGAGGCATTATTTTTGGTCCATTTTGGAAGAGAACGATTGGACATTTTAAATGTGAATTGTTTTAGCTAAAAGTAATATTTAAGTGTTTAAGGGCTATTCTAGTATATGGGTGGCATTTAATGGACTAAAAGCTGTAAATATGCTTTTTAGGACTCAATACTGACTAAAAGCTTGCTGCAGATGCTTTTTGAATGATTATCATTTGTGACTTATTTACTTCAAGCTGTAACACAGTTAAGCCCAAAATAGATCAAGGAAGTCTGTTTAAACTTAGGTTTTTTTTTTTTTTTGCATACAGATAGTCTGCTCTTTTAGTAGACCTCAGCCTTTTTAAAAGTCAGAAACTAGCTTCAGTCTAGTCCATATATATATATATTTTATATTTTTTTTTTACTGCATTTTTTTTTAATTTTGTTAATTATAATTGTTAATATATAATTCTTACTGCAAGGGCAAAAATGTAACCTACATATGAAAGCAAGTTCTGCACGTCATACTTAATAATCTAGGTTGCAATACATATACATACTTTTAAACATACTGCTAATACGGTGTGACATATGTTTGCATTTGTCTGAAGCTGTTCAGAAGAAACAGGCATGTGTGTTTATACTGTGCTATGTTTATGAGTTGTTCATAAGTAAAGTTTCCTGTGCTTGACAGAGCTTGTCTAACAGATGTCCTAGGGATGACAGAGTTCTCTGTAATCTAACACTCCTTATTGAAACAGACAGTTTTGTCACAGTGCACACACATAATTTTCTTTCAGGTGTTAGTCATAATCTTGCTTAAAGCTTTAATTGTCTGGCTTTACTATATAACAATGTCAGATGGTAGACCAGATCTTTCAGATCTGTGTTCAGACATAATGTAAAATGTGGTGGTCACAAAACATCAGACCCTCACTGGGATTGAGATCACACTTGTATTGCACTTGATGGTCTTATAAATTGTTGGTCAGCACTTATTGTCAGCCACAACTAGATGGTCCTCTGCATTTTTCCTATATCTGGCTAATATATCTAAATTGGTGGCATAGTTTAAAGACTTTTAGCGAGATTCATTATATATTTATGTATTTGCTTTCAAATGACTTTAAATGGTTTTTTTCATAGTGATGCAAATAATCCATTCAGTCAGTTTTGAGTTGACTTATAAACTCTTAATGTTGAATCGGATGCTATTAAACGGCTGTCTAAACAATCTAATGCTTAAGTATTATGAAACTAATCTAATGAAACACTCTTCAGGAAACGTAACGGCTGTATTAAAATCATCATATGGTAACACTTTATTCTGATGGCTCACTTTAGACATTATACTAAATATCTTTTTTAACTACATGTCAACCAACTCTCTATCTCATAACATCTCATTATTAGTAGATTTCATTTTGATGGTCCCTCAACAGATATTTTGACTGTAAGTTACTTTGCAGATACATGTCAACTTATTCTACTAACCTGAACAACACTTATAGGGTTATTTAAAGAGGCATTAATTACTCACTCTCACTTTGTTCCAAACCTGTAAGACTTTCGTTCTTCTTCAGAATGCAAATGAAGATCTTCCTCTTCGGGAAGCTCAAACGTGATGTGTATCCAATGAGGTTCATTCTCGTGTGTTATGCAGCACGTTTGAGTTTCCGGAAAAGGTTTAATCTCGGGCATCATTCAGGTTCGGTTGAGCTTCTGTTTATGTTCACTGATCAGTGTTTATATGCGAGTAAAAGACTAAGTTAAATCTGTTCATCATAAAAAGCGAGCGTATCTTCAGAAAATTTGGACTAAACCACTCAATTCACATAGATTAGTTTTCCGATCTCTTTATTAATTGTTTGAAGCGCCAAAGTTTAAATTGCTTAGGCTGTCTATGGAAGAACAGAAAGCTCTCAGATTTCATTTTAAAAAACAAAAACAAAAAAACATTTGTGTTACGAAGATGAACGAAAGTCTTACAGGTTTGGAATGACATGAGTGTGAGTAATTAATGACAGAATTTTCATTTTTGGGTGAACTAACCCTTTAACCCTAACCTAACATTCTGCTATACGTTTACTACAATCTACTAATACTCCAGAGTTAGGGTGCGTTCACACTTATAGTTCGATTCGTTTGGTTCATTTGGTCTGTACCAAAAAAGAATAACAAAAAACATTTAGTCCTGGTCCGATTAGCATTCAGATTGGCAATTTTATCACTGAACCAAAAGATACCGAACCTAAAGGCATAAGGATGCATTCACAACCTGATTGGTCTGATTTTATGACATATTGCCTATTTTGAGACAACTTACCAAACATCCAAAACTAAGATGTGTGCTAAAATAAATGCGCTTGTTGTGTGTGGTGCGTAGCCTGCATATGATGGCCAGCTGGGAACTCGTGAAGAGCTTATAAAATGTGTAAAGGAGTCAAAACAGCGGCAGGAATCCTTCCGTCACGCACACAAATGATCTGCTGCGTGGAGACGCGCGTCTGATACCTGTGATGGGCAAACTCATGACTATGACGAGAAAAAACGATATACGTGAGGATTCTGTCCTTTATTAGGGTCTCATCTTCCTGTTTTTGGTTCGTTTACATGTCTTTGGTCCGTGTTGCATTCATATATCATTCGAACCGCACCAGAGTTCGTTTGGAAGCGGGCCGAGACCCATCTTTTCAGCGGTCTCGGTCCGCTTGTTTGGTGCGCATCAGGGTTCGGATGGCAGCGTTCACACATGTTCAAATGAACCGCACTAACAGAGCAATCGCACCAGGGTTCATTTTTAATCAAATTCAGTATATTCTCCAGACCTGCAGATAGCCGGTACCAAGCTTGCTGTTAAATATAACTTGGTAGGTTAACAGCTCGACACTTATATCCTTTGAGTTTAATCATGTGATGGACATGATGTGGAAGACTAACACATCTGTTGGATTCAAGTCCTTCCTCCAGGGCTTGCTGTCCTGTGGGAATTGATGTGTTGTGTGTGTGTGTGTTATAGGTGTGCTTTTTGACCGGTGTCATATTTCTGATGTGATTGTGTTTGGTTGAAGGACTGCCTACAGGAGCCAGTTATTTAAAATAAAATACAGGCAGAGTGTTTTCCTCTCAGTGAGCAAACAATTTAATTTCAACATGTCTCAATGTTTTATTTCTTTGTTGTGAAAGACTAGTAGCTAGTGCTGTTTTGGTATAAAGCATGTGGCCGCTTATACAGGATGAGATCATTTAGTTTTCTCCCTTTTCTCTCTTGCTCAATAACAGATTAAGTCAGTGCAAATTATTTTGATCTTTTTTTTTTTTTTTCTTCATACTGTTCTTGGGACACAGTGTTGACTGGCAGCCTCATACAGAAAGATTATCATCTCACATTTGCTTTTTTTTCAATGTAATCTGCTCTTGGCAGTGATAAAAGCCACACATGTGAGTCTCAATGAATCACTCATTGTGTAGAGATCAAGTAGATTATCTCTCCAATTAATGACCCTGTGGAATGGGAGAGGAGAGGAAATGCTTTCACTCGACCAGATCGGGCCAGAGCAGATAATGTAGCAGAACTTAAAGCGCCAGTTTGTGTATGCTTTCTCTCTTGGTCCCTTAGTGAGATTCATTTTCACTGCTTTCCCCATATTACAGGGATAGTTCACCCAGAAATAAAAATCATCATTTACCCACTCTTGTTTTTTTTTTTTCCATTGAACATAGAGATGTTAGACAGAATGTCCAAACTGCTCTTTTCCACACAACATTGATGGTACTGTCAAGCTCCAAAAATGACAAAAAGCGCCATAAAATGTGACTTGGGTGCTGTAGACTATTCATAAGCCATACAATAATTATATTTGAGGAACAGACTGAAACTTAAGTCTCTGTATTTCAACAAAATACTCATGAGAGCGTGATATTTGTCGACAGTGACGCACACCTTTAGACGAGTTGCACATTACGAATGAAACTATGCATAGGGGAACATTATCATCTGGATATATTTTTAATGGTTAATTAAATTTAATCAAAAGCAAGTTTAATTATTTGAAAACATGAAACGTACGCTTTAACAACAATTTATTTATTATTATTAACATTAAGGCCAAGGGCTGGGTTAAAAATATTGATTTCTCAATTTTAATCGTTTCTCATTTTTATGAACCGATATTGATTCTTAAATCGCGGAAATTGATCTTTTAGTCTATGCTGTTTTCAGTTGATGAATGAAGAAAGCTTTGTAGCGCGCACCACATCTAAAATATTGCAGTAAGCTTTGTTACTTTTGATATGAAACAAAGTCTCAGCTTTTGAATTCTATCAATTTTATTACGAAATTCAAACAATAAATATAGTTTTGATGCTGTTTAATGTGATGTGACGGATCGCTTCTTTAAGTGACGTGACAGAGTGGAGCACACATGAACTGATCATCTCTTCCTCTTTTACTACTAGTTACAGCACAAAATAAACATGAATGAACATCAGAAAGTATGTTGAAAGATATAGAATGACTTACAGAAATGTATCATGTCTCATGTAATTGTTCAATCAGTGTTTCAACAGCTTAAAGACATCAATAACAGATTGTAAACAATGTCACTCAATGTTACATTTACCTCTGAAAAGCCATTTAATGTCCATAACTCATTAGTCAGCTAGAAAAATGAACTCTTGAGAGAAGCAATTTGATAAATATATGCACTACATTGCATATTCATTGTATTTTTACTTTACCTGTTCATCAATATTGTTTGAATAAATCTGTCATGTTTTTTTTATGCCAGCCACCATTTAAATGTATATATTTAAAAAAAGAAACAATTATCTCATTAAAAAGTTGTTCTACTATTATTGTTATTATAAAAACGTCCTTATGTAGTTTAAATTTAAGTATACAAATCAGTTAATTTTAACATTTAATATTATAGTGATGTACCAATTGGGATTCCCTGTTTAGTTTACAACATGATGGATTTTTATGGTTTAATTAAATTTTGATAATCAAAAAGCATGTCTAATGAATTTAATTCATCAAACTTTAACAACAATTATAATATTTAACAATAATAATATTTTTTTTTTAAAAATGTTTTTTTTTTTTTTAGCCTTTTAAAATGTAATCAAATGAAATTTGTACCAATTCCTACTGTTGAAATTAAAACATGGAAAAAATTTGTGATATTCCTTAAAAAATAATCTTTTTAATACTAATTATTATTATTATTATTATTATTATTACTATTTCTATTAGTAGTACTACTATACAATAGTAATATATTTCTGTCACAGTTTCTTCAAGGTAGCCAAACTTATTTTTACGGGTTGTTGTGAAGAACAAAATAGTGAAATGCTTTCATTGCAGCTCTGTAGTATATGTGGAGTGTCATAGGGTCCTAATAAAGGTTTACATTTCTGCCTGATCTTCACACTAAGCTGTCAAATGGCTGCAGAAGACTTGGAATATAGAGCATAAGCTCTATGGACCATGTTTATAATGTTCCTTTATTTTATTTATTTATATTGAAGCTTGATATTTTTTGTTGACTTTCTGACTATCATCTTTTTTTTCATGGATTGGTAGCAATACGGGTTGGAATGACTTGAGGGGGTGAGTAAATGATAACATTTCCTTTATTGGCAAACTTTCCTTTTAATGTGGTTTTTAGCCACATTATTACCAGACATCAGAAGGGTCACTCTGCAGCTGTAATGCAAGACAAGATCCTGTACTTTGAAGTCTTTTTTAGACCAGAGAAGGCTCTTTGAATGCACGCTTTTTTTTTTTTTTTTTTTTTTTTTTTTTAAGGATGATGTCATTTGGATTAGAACCTGTCCTTCCAAACCTGAGAGCAGAGAGCACAGAAATGTACTTTAGGGACTGAAAGCTAATAGGGGCAGAGACCTCATGAGCTCAGCTGAACTGGTTTCTCACATTCACAACAGGCATTTGCGCTTGTCTCAACTCTTTTCAGGTTTGAAATCTGCTGGCTTTCATATTCTTTCCCAGACGTGACAACATACGATCCGCAAATGCTTTGGTGCTTCCTATATCTCTTGAAATTAAATTCAACATTTTAGCTATGAAAACTACAAATTTACATCATAACTGTTGTGTTGGATTTTTCTTTGACCATGTTCAGCTCATCCAACCAGAATCTGGACGGCTGCTACGCAACACATTCACATGTAAACATTTCATTATTTTGAAGCCTCTACAAAAAGCGTAAAGGGAAGTGCCAGGGCGCAGCAACACATTTTATTACTTGTAAAGCATATTTGCCAAGTGGATATTTTCATCTGGCCCATTTAGCCAGCCCAATTTAAGTGCTCTCTAAACAGCAGAACAGAGAGCAAGCAAAACAACCTCCTGGCTGTTGCATTGTCATGTTTTAGCAGACAATTAACGTCCTGCTTTGATCTGATGGGTGTAGTGAATGCAGTGCATGGCCTCCTTAATTTTATTTTCATTGCTTTTAATAATGTTTGTTCAGCAGTGAGAGGAATTAGCAGATTGCATTCAGAGATCATTGGGGACGGGTATTGTTTTATTCTTCTCTTCAGTAAATCTGTTTTTAAATGAATGAGGTATTTGCATAACCAAGCCTCGGCCTGTTGTGTGTTTCATTATGCCCATGTTTGGTTTTCTTCTGTTATCATCCAAAAACTATTTTGAAATGGACTAAATTAGTATAAAACAATAGTTAAAAAAAGATCTTGTGCTTTTATTGCACAAACATATTTATTTTTTTATCTGATGTACATGTAATGGTAAAGATTAGGAATGTAACGATATCAATCTCATGGTACGATAATACCTCGGGATAAAGTCCACGGTACGGTATTTATTGCGATATTTAAAAAACAAAACAAAGCAAAAAAAACAAAAACAAACAAATGAAGACTTGAAAAAAAGTGCCGTAAGTGTTAAACAATGATTGAACATTAAAAATTAAACATTGCATATCCTGTTCTCTTTTCTTTATCCTCTAACCATAACTTTTGCTTAGAGGTATGAGGTATAGTATGAGAGGGGTCAAATGACCTAAAACTCCCTTTTATAAAATAAAATAATTGCATAAGCTGGACCTTAAAGTTGGCATGAAACGGAGGTTGCGATTGTCTTTTCTTCTCTTACTGTGACGTCTATCCGAGTGGATCGTTGGAAGTTGGGTGTTCCTAACAAAATGGAGGCAGATATGAATGCCCATTTGCAGTCAGTTGTGGGGGATTTCTCTCCACCGGACTCACTCCGAGCACCCTCATGTTACTGTAAGAACTTTATTTATTGAGGATGACGAGGGCGGTTAACGGCACTAAACACCGAGAGAGGGTGCGTGTGCGAGAGAGACTGAATGACTGACTGACAATGTGAGTCCGTTGGCGCGGAGCGAGCAGGTAAGAGCAAGTGTTTTCGGTTCGTTCCTATGGAAGTTGACGCTTGCGCATAAGTTCAGTGGGACGCTCAACTTCCATGGGAATGAATCTAAAAACGCTCCGGTCGCTTGCTCTGCTCCAGTGGACACGCAGCCCTCAGGTTCCTTTCCGTGTTTGAGGGTACTGTACACCCCAGTGACTAATGCATTAAATACTGCTGATGCCAATCTCTATAAAGTGAAGCTTACCCCAGTGACAGCATTTACCCCTTTACCCCATACGTCACTGGATCTGCTGGCAATTCCAGATAGCTCCACCCTCACGTCATAGCATGTGACAGGAAGAGACGATGAGTCGTTTTGAGAGGGGGAGGTTGATGTTTTTGATTAAAGATTATGAGGGCACATGAATTTTAAAAAAAATAATGAAGTGCATGGATAAACTATTGATAATAAATTCTACAATATTCCATAAAAAAATAAGAATTGTCAATTTTGATTTCATGTCGACTTTAACAAAGGCAACATAGATTATTTTTTCTGAAAATTCTCAAGAGTTGTATTTGTTAACATTAGTTAATGAACTGTGTAGTAAAATGAACAAACCATGAACAGCTGTATTTTTATTAACTAAGGTTAAGAAATATTAACAAATACAGTAACAAATGTATTGCTCATGGTTAGTTCATGTTAGTTATATTATGTTAACAAATGAACCTTATTGTGAAGTGTTTCCACAAATTCAACACACATAATATGCTTGAACACACATGTAAGATCCAGACAGGTGAAACAGAATATTTTTGTAAGTTGGATTCATAAAGACTTCACTTGTTTCTGAAAGAATGATTCAGTGATGGATACATTTTTAACAGTAATTTATTGCCACCTAGTGGCGTAACAGTGCAATCGATACAGTCATTATTAGAAGCACAGTTACTTTTCAAAAGGTGATTTATTCTATTTTGATCAGTAACGTAGACATCAGCGTTTATATCTGAATAATAAAATCTTCTGTGATAACTGGAATATTTGTAACGGAAATGATACTGTGTGTTTGAAGAGATTGTTTGTGAAGCTGTTTATATCTACACATGACATCTCTCTAGATCAATGGCAGCGCGAATGCAGATTTGAATGTTGCGATTTTATTTTTGTCAAAGATTTAATATACACAGGCGAATCGTTGTCATTTAGGAATTAGATCATGTGGGTGATGAAATCGAGAGAGAGATCTTTTCAAGATTAATCGTGCAGCTTGCCTTTGTGTAACTCTCTCTGCATTGATATCTGACGTATATGAATCACGCAAGGGCTTTTCAGTACATTCATTGGTATAATATTCATGAGGTGAGATGTTTCTGTTAAAGGATATGCTCCTCGCACTTCGCAAACCCATCAGACCAGAATCGTTTTTGGAACCGGGCTGAAAAAAAACTACACTTTTTGCCTGGAAGACGTATCGTTTCATACAGTCATGTGACCACGATAATATTGAGACAATTTTGCTATCGCGATACCACAAAATTGATAATTCCGTTACATCCCTAATAAAGATGCGTACTTCTTTCTTAAAGCTGCAGTATGTAACTTTTGGCGCTCTAGTGGTTAATAAACAAAAATGCATACGGAAGAACGGTTGTGGAAGAACATTGTAGCCGGAGCTACTTCTCTCTGTTTATGTCTGTGGCGAGTCACACAGGCACTGGGCTACTCTGCAGAGGTGGCAACCCGACTGGTCTAAAATAGTCTGAATATAAACACTTATTATAGGTGTTCCGTAGTGATTCAGGATAAGACAAAAACACGGTTTGGAAAATAGGTTCATGATGTACTCGCTCATTAGATACGTTTTATTACTTTTGAACACAAAGTTATGTACTGCATCTTTAAAGGTCATTCCTTTGCTACCTGATTAATGTGCCTACAGAGAACCAGATTGCTGCTCTGAAATTAAACCACTCCCCAGCCCAAGTCGTTATTCATGCCTGAGCTACAGCCTGTAGAAAGTTTGATCCCTTCCTATTTTGGCTTTCTAAGAGCAGTTGCACGTGAGTCAGCAGAGTTGGAAAGCTGCCCCTCTCTGTGGTTTCAGACTGTGCAGGAAATCTTGCATACAACCTTCAGCATGTGCCCATGCTACACTCTTGCTCTGTTAAACATGTACAATGAGAGATCCTCTTCTTGTATCACCAGGCTGGAAGGAGTGAAATGAGGTCACCGTGGAAAACATGGCGACCGCTGAACAACACATTTCCTCGACTCTCTTTTTAATTGGACAGCTTCTAATTTAAATAGGATTTATTCTTCTCTGATAAATGTGAAAGTCTTTTCAGCTGACATTTATTTAATTGCCTTTTAGTGCTTAACATAAACTTTTACAAACTGAATTAATGGCCCATCAGTTGAATGATTGATCATCCTTGACAGTTTTTTTCCCACCAATCACCTTGCTCGTTTCCTGAGGGATTGCTCCATCTGTGCGGAGTGTCTTATCTCCACTTCCTCCCCATCCCTGCCACAAACACCATGTGTGCCACAGATTATCTGCCAGTCAAGTTCTCACCTCTGCACAATTCTAAACTCCTAATACCAGATAAAATGCAAGCTGCTTGGACTTGTGCACATTAATCGCTGCTTCAATCCACAGACACCCGAGTCTAGATCATTCACCATTTGGGTGCCGTTCTTCTATATGCGAGTGTGAACATTGTTGATAACTTATTACAGCTGGGTTGAAAATATCAATGAATCAATCTTTTAGTGTATGCTTTTTTCAGTTGACGCAAGAACAAAACTTCACTAAACATTTGTAGTGCACCTCCCATCTAATAATCACAGTAAGCTTTGTTACTTTTGATGTGAAACGAAGTGTAGGGCCCTATGATTTCCGCGATGCATAACACCGTGTCTACACTACAAAAGACAGTAGAATCCATTTTAATCAGTGATATTGTCTACACTGGATGCGGCGCGGTACGACGTGACGCGACACAACAAATTCCTGCAGTAAACGGATTCCCTGTTTTATTTCTGACGTAGTCCAAGTGCTTTGCAACGGGTGGTTTGTCGCGTTCAGTGTAGACAGCTTTTAGCTGATGTGACGCGACAACGGTCACGTCTGGTGTAGACACGGTGTTAAACGCGGACGGAATCACGGA
This sequence comes from Hypophthalmichthys nobilis, assembly GCA_037950665.1. Lineage (NCBI taxonomy): Eukaryota > Metazoa > Chordata > Actinopteri > Cypriniformes > Xenocyprididae > Hypophthalmichthys > Hypophthalmichthys nobilis. Next base: position 10,722,297 of record CM075474.1, on the reverse strand, counting down.
ATCCAGTCATAAAAACAGAATTTACTGTGTAACACGGAATGTCACGGAATATGTCACTGAAATTTTTGATGAATAAATAAAAAGTTGGTCAGTACACTTAAATCAGATGACAATATAGACTAGTGTCTGTGAATATTAAACTGCAAAAAGACTATTTAAATACGATTCCTGCATGTTCTGTGTGTCTCTGTGTGAATGAATGACGCAGACTCGCGGTTTCATTTACCCCACACGCACTGAAGAACGTGTGGCGCTCGTGGTGTTTTCAGCCTCTGCCGCCTCACTATATGAGGACATGAATGCATAAACTTCATCTCCAGAGCCGCTTTGAGAGTTACTTCATGAGCATTTTACCGTTTAATTAGAGAGAAACTATCATCGTGTCATATAAACGCACAGAAACTCAAACATCTTCACGGCATCCCTTCAAAATAAAAGTTCGGTTTAACTTAAAGAAATTGTGACAAATATATTACTGTTGTACAGTACAATTTAGATATGTCTCAATGTAATAATAATACTATTATTATTAACACTAATAACAACAATAAATTATTATTAAAACTATTTTTTTTAAGGAATAATCACACTTTCTTCCATGTTTTAATTTTAACAGTAAAGCTCTGTTGTACAGCCTTTGTTTGACAAAAAAATTGTTTGTCATATGATTGAAAGAAATTAAATTGTCTTAATTTGATTGCCAGAAAAAAAAATACACAACACAGAATTTCTGAAAAAAACATACATTTCATAGAAATTACATTTTTTTTAAAATAAATTAATACATTTAGTTTTTCTTATGAATTCAATTAATTAGACATTATTTAGACAAAATTTAATTAGACAAAATTTATTTCAATTGTAATTTTTGTTAAATTTTGAATAAATTGTATAAGTTTCATTATTTCAATTAGTAATTAAAAAGCCTGTCTAATTAACATTTAACTTAACCATTAAAATGGAGTCAAAAAATTTAAACGGAAAAAACAGAATCCAGAAAAATTAAAATGGAAAAAAATAAAACTGATTTCATAGAGCCCTAAAAGTTTGTTTTCAAATTGTCAATTTTACTATGAAATTTAAACGATAAATGATGTTTTGGCACTCTTTATTTGTGGCATGACAGATTACGTAGGGCCTCGGTTCAAGTGAAGCCGTATCGCCGAGTGCGAGTGAACTGATCATTTCTCCAACCTTACATCTTATGGAGTTGCCTTTATTTGATACAGTCCCATCCAATGGCAAAGTATGCTTTAGCCACGATGGGGTTTATCGTCGTTCTCCCAACACTTTGTCCAAAGTAATCCCTCTCTCTTATGCGAGGAGGCTGAATGAGTGCCGGCCTCTGTATTTAGCATACAGCGTGCCGCTGTGAGCCATTAGCACTGAGTCATTGTTTCAGCCACACTGCCAGTGTCGCCTGGCCGCCGGCCATCTCGCGCTTTCTGTGCAAACCCATTGCCCATCCCTGTCCTTTGCGCCGGTCTGCCCGCTTGTCTGAGCTGCCACCGAGCTGCTATAGCAACCGGCAGTCCTAAAACCCCCCTAGCATAGGCCTTCCAGAGACAATTGTGTGTTCTTCACTCTCGCACTGGCTCTGGAGAAGCTGCTCTCATTCTGCAGGGGCTGCGAGTTCCTGTTTTAAAACCACGCCATGCTTCTTTGTGCTGGAAATCTGAATCAAAGGACTTAAGAATTATTGTTTGCTTAGTTGTTTTTGGATTAGCTGCAGAATACATGCAAATTTATGCCTAGCCTTAATTCGGAGTCTGGCAGAATGGCAGTTACTGTGCTCTGTCATGGTGGTTTTCAAGGAAGCAAGAATAAAAAAAAACACATCTCTACAGAGGCTTCTGGGCTGCTTTCTCATCTGGGGTCATGTCAGTTCTAGTGCTGAATCAATACCAACATTTTGCCTTGTACAATACCAGTAAAAATAATATATTTATTACTTGGACAACACACAAATGGCATTGGGCAATGTCAGTAGATTTAATTCAATGTCAATAATTTGCAATTAATCCTATTTAATTTTTAGTTCCCTTTTTTTAGTAAAAAAAAAAGTGAGATATAGCAGAATTTCCTATGGAATGCTGTTTTTGCAGGAACCATTTTTGTAAGTCATTTTCATATGTGTTTCATATTTGTTGAGCTTTAATATTTAAATTCCATCATACATATAGAGTGCAGATGGGTGCAGAACTGTAATTATCTGCACATTGTCTGAGACGGGTACCAAAATTATGATAAAGCAATGGTATTTAACCATTTTTTTTTTTATTTTTTCCTTCCCCCAAAGTACTAGCTTACTGCACATCCCTAATATTTACTCTTTTTTTTTTTTTTTCCTCTCTCTGTCTCTCTCTCTCTCTCTGTCTGTCTGTCTGTCTGTCTCTCTCTCTCTCTCTCTCTCTCTCTCTCTCTCTCTCTCTCTCTGTCTCTCTGTCTCTCTGTCTCTCTCTGTCTCTCTCTCTCTCTCTCTCTCTCTCTCTCTCTCTCTCTCTCTCTCTCTCTCTCTCTCTCTCTCTCTCTCTCTCTCTCTGTCTGTCTGTCTGTGTCTCTCTCTCTCTCTCTCTCTCTCTCTCTCTCTCTCTCTCTCTCTCTCTCATATATGCATGGTGGAAATATCCCAGGAGTCAGCAGAGTAATTATCCGCAGTATCAGTACTTGTTGTCTCGGGCAGTACAAGTTATGCGGGGTGAATCAGTGGGCAGTGCCACTGTTTGAAACAGTAACCATGAGCTTGTGTTCTCAGACAACCTCTTGCTACACTGTCCCATGGGTCCTGTGGTCATCTGTATTTGTAGTACTAGTGTCAAACAGGGACTTTCCAGGAATGACCCCTTAAACAAATCAGGCCATGTTAACTGTTTCTGGCTAGTGGGAAGCTTTTTGTCATGTAGCCTGGGCTTTTTTGGATGGGTTTTCCTATTCTAAGCGCAATATAAATGGTGATGGCACAAAAACAGAACAAAGTAGAATAGGCGATTAGCTCTTATTTAGAAGGCGGGACTTATTCCACCATATTGCGCATTGCACTTTCTCACATTCATAATACGAGTGCACTGTCTTTCTATATATAAAGTCTTTATCATTAATCGCAGACTTCTGCTGGTTTATTAGGCTGCTGTCACTTTAAGACCTGCTGCACATGACGTGGATCTGCATCCTATTTTCTCACAACTTCATGTGTGCATTTAAAACTTTATTTAACTCATTTAAGACCGTTTATGAGGATACTTGACAAAACGGGCATTTTGGCATAATTTTGTGTGTTTTTGTCCATTAAAGCGCAAAAGAGTTTTCAGTGTCGCCGTTGAAAGATACTAAAGACATATTTAAAACAGTTCATGTGACTACAGTGGTTCAACCTAAATGTTATGAAGCAACAAGAATATTTTTTTGGCGCACAAAAAGTACTTTTTTTCTAGTGACAGGCGATTTCAAAACACTGCTTTGTGAAGCTTCGAAGCTTTACGAATCTTTTGTTTCGAATCAGTGGTTCGGGGCATGTATCAAACTGCCAAAGTCACATGATTTCAGTAAACAATGCTTCGTTACATCATAAGTGTTTCGAAATTTCAATGGTTCAACACTGGGGGGCGTGACTTTGGCAGTTTGATACATGCTCCGAACCACTGATTCGAAACAAAAGATTTGTATAGATTCTAAGCTTCATTTTAATCTATTTGAAAAATGTTTTCTACCTAGCTGTACAATGACAGAGCAGTGCTCTCAAAACTGCACTTAGGGTGCATTTACACTGGCACAAACAATCTTTTTTTTTTTTTTTCTCGCATCTGACACTGATAGGAATTTGTTGCACACATATTAACACAAAAATCAGCATGAGATCGGATTTTTTTCCCCGTTTAGTTACTGAAAGCTACATAATAGACTATTTCTCAGCAATGAGGTGATAACTTTGCTGTTTTTGTAATAAACGAACAAGCTTCACTATTACATACAGATACACACAGGTAATTCAGACTCACATTCTCTCACTCTTTCTTTCCTTAATTTCTTCGAATTCATTCAAATAATGAAGTACCGTTATTTTCCGGTCTATATCTGTTCATTGAGATTTTTCTCTGCAAACGTCCATGACAGCTTTTAACTTATCCATGCTGGCAAATAATCATGGCCACTCGACGTGAATTATAAAATCATTATAGTACGGCCATTTAAAACCTAAGGGTTAACCATGTTGCATAGTAAATTGGTCACCAGAAGAATCATTTTGGGTGGGGATTAATGTGAACACAGATATTGGATAACCGTCGTGTCTAAAGTAAATGTAAACAGGCTGGACAAAAAAAAAAAAAAAAAAATCAGATATTGTCAAAAGATCAGATCTGTGCATTAAGACTTGCTGTGTAAACGCAGCCTATACTGACATTGCAGCCTTCTCATTCCTCTCGTACGGGCCTCTGATGACCGCAGATGACTGGGGTTTCTGCCTTGGCTTGTTTGAGTGCGCAGTGCCAGAAGCTCCCTGACTACGCTGGGTTTGGCCCTTGTAAAGTAGAGCCATGTCCCCTCAGGCAACCCACCCACATGCATCAAGAATCCTGCCTTTTCACTTACTGCAAACCTGAAACACTGTACACAGAGCCTTTATTAGACCAGACACAAACATTACAAACTTCTGAAAGAGACTTGTATAGCATTCATTTGCTCAGTCTTGCACCGCGTCTACTCCAGATTTGAGGCTGTCTACACTGGAAGCTGTCCATCACCTCAGAGTACCAACAAACAATGGATCAGTCAGTTAGTCTTGAGCAATACTAAAATGAAAACTAGATTTTTGCATTTTTAGGTGGTTGCCAGGGTGGTGTTTTGGCTGGTTACTTACAGAGTCAAAAGAGTTTTTAGAAATGGCTCAAGTTTCTTCTTAATTGTCTCAGGGTTTTTATATATATATATATATATATATATATATATATATATATATATATATATATATATATTATAAAATAAATTAGTTTTATTTAGTTTATTTATTTTTATAATTTCTGTCAGGCAAAAATTAAGTAATTTCTCACCTTGACCCTATGATATAAGGTATCATTCCATTCGTGTCCTTAGCAGGCACCACTGATTTTATTTATTTATTTATTTTATGAAAATCCATTGGTCTACAAGTAGATATTTGCATGGGTTAATTTTGAATGCTGCAATGATTTCTTTGTAGTCTCCGATACCACACAGGTGGAGCTGATGCAGAGATTACTCTTCTTTATATTGGATTCTGTCATCATGGGCTTTTTTGTGTTGACAATTGGCTTCCGAAGCTCTAAATGGCTGTGGTTATCATCTAAGCTGTGGTGAAGCTGATGCTTTGAATTACTGGTTAAATTGCAGAGAGTATTTTAAGCCCTCAGTTCTGAAATAGGCTCATTCTAGCTGCTGTGAGTGGATGTGTACTGCCGTATCAGGTAGGCTGTGTGTAAATCGCAGTGAATGGGAGCATGTTGACAGTGAATGGCGTCCTTTCAAGATTTGCTCTGCAGTGTCAAACTTTTTTTTTTCCCCACTCTCTCTGTGTAGATCTTGTTAAAGATTGGCCGCACCTCAGAATGGTGTTAAACAGAATGAGGTCCAATCCAAGAAGAATAGATATCGTCGTTCGGATCTCATCTTAGCTTTGTGATCCAGCACTGCCTAGAATAGTATAATGGTTAGTTATGAATGCCTGACTACTTTCCTTAATAGTTTTGCTAAATGTGCACATGAAATTGGTTTTCTATAGCCTCCAGTTGATTTGTTTACAGGCCGTACACACTCAAGCTTTCTCAGAGGAGCATGAACGCACAGAAGGCACAGATCCAGTGACAGCCATGCAGTATTGATGGAGAACTTTCCTTTGGGCCCACACACAGGGCTTTCATTCACCCAGCCATGGGGCAGAGTAATGTGAGATTGTGTGTGTGAATAAGAGAGAGTGGGTTGGACGCGCATACACATGATGTGGTCGGCTCACATTTCCCTCACTTGTTTCCTCACTTTGTGTGTCTGTCACAAGCAGCACATAATCACAATGGACAGAACTGTCCATAATAAGACCAGTACTTCCCTTTACCATTAAATAAGCTCATTTAATGTGCTTTTACGTAAAACCATCAGTTCCTTCCTCATCAGTCCTTCAGATGAAGCAGGCTTGTGATTTAAGCCCACAGTCTTGCAAGTCAGCATGTAGGTGCTGGTGGATGTTTTTTAATGACTGTGTAGATGGCTTTTGGCCCTACTGACTGATCGACCTCTGGGGCTGTTGTGATGAATCACCATGTCCTCAGCTGTCATGATCTGTGAGGTGTCATTTATTGAATTCTTTGCTGCACTTGGTTATGCAGGTTTAATTTTCTTCTACGTTTCTGTTTCTATTTTTAGCAGTTTTTGAAGCATATGCATCATGCTGTTGGAGAGGGGTGCTCAAATGTCCAGTGAGGTGTAAAAACCTTTTAAAGGTGAAGTATGTAATTTCTGCAACACCAGTGGCACCTAGCAGAATTACAAAAAGACAGCATATTTTGTGTGTTGCGCCTTCCCCAACTCAAACGTCATAAACACAGCTCTTATCGGTGCTTGTGAAAGCACGTCTTACGGGTAACAGGTAAAGGTAGGCTACTTTCAATAAACGTAGATATTCATAATACTTTTAGCTGTGTTGCTATGTGTCATGACTAAGCAATTGAGTAGACTAATGTCTAGAGCGAACGTGAGCATCTCGCTTATAATAAACCCATCCAATGCATTATTTTGCACCAGGCCACACCCCAAACTCATGCTATAGGTTGAGCTGGAAAGAAATTGACAGGTCTGAGCGGACCGATTTTGATGGATGTTTTGATGGTGTCTGGGAGGCTTAATGTTTACACTTTTAAAACCCATGAATACCATGCTAATAATAGTCAGTGAACAATAAAAAGGGTTAAGGTATTGTATTTTAACAAAAAATCATACGTACTTCACCTGTAAGAGTTTAAATATATTTTATATGGTTTTTATATAATTTTTATTGTAATTTATATGTTAATGTGTTTTATATAATTTATATTATGCTTAAATATAAATCATTAGGCTTCTTCACACTTTATTCAAACGTTTAATTAAATATTTTTTATGCTTGTTATGAAGTTGTGCCTGGAGTGTAAATGTACGTGTTCCATTCCACGTTTCAGTTGTATCATTTGTCATGACACAATGAAACACTAAATTGTGTGGACGTAATTTTTGGCCAAGTGTTCATGCCGAGCTTGCACTCATTATTCCCAGCCTATAATTCAGTAAATTACTACATGGCAAGTATTAGTTAGCTATATGTTATTTGTGGGTTTTAGTGAAAATGGCCAGATTGGAGGAGCTGTCCTCTGCTCACAAGGAGGATATTGTTAAAATGGCTAAATCTGGTCAATCGGTTTTGGAAATTGCTCATGTGCTGGATTTGAATGGTCACAATGTCCACAGAATTTTTTCAAAGCACAATAAGACCACTAAACTGGTTGTGTACCAGTAAAGAAACCATAATGGTATTGGGGTTGTATGTGTGCAGCAGGTCTTGGAAGGATCTACAAAGTTGCTGGCACTTTGAAAATGGACCAATACTTGGGAGTATGGAGGAACTGTTTGGAGCTCATGTGTATTTTCCAACATGATAACGTTAGTCTCCTGCCCTTAAACCCAGAGGCGGCCTTTGCAATTCTGAGGCCCGTTTCAAAGAAACAGTTGGAGCCCCCACCCCCTACATAAATATTTGATTTCGGACACCGCGACTGTCTTTGAGCGAGTCGTTGAGTCATTCATTAGAACGATTCATTCAAAAACGTTGTTTATACGTTTTTGAACTATACTATATTGTGGATTTGTTTGGAATTATTTTCATCAGTGAAATAAAACAAAAACGGAATATTCTGAGTCCGTAATGACAAGTTAATATTAGCTAATAAACAAGTTAAATTAGTTAATAAACAAGTTAATATCACCTATAATAACTTATTGAACTGTTGTATAAAATCTATCACATTTGCTTATGCGGCATTGATTAACTAGCTTTTTCCTTTATAAATATTAAAAGCAAGAACTCGCACAGAGACATTTTTGCCCCAAATGTTGAGTTCTGGGGGCAATTTTATTAATTTTGGTGGCATTCTTGCTCCAAGCCCCCATTAGTTTCCAATGCTGGTGTGCGTTCGGGGGAGGGTGGGGATTTTTTTTTATAAATCAATCCATCTTTTATAAAATAAACTTATAATTTATATAATTTGATATAATTTCTGACACTGGCTTAAAGTTGTGGAAACAGTTGTCCTTTCTCTCGTGTATTTATTGAAAAAAATTACTTTTCACTCTGGGACCTCTTAGCCAGAGATTTGGCCAATTTCTGCACCTCGTCTGCTCATCGCTAGGTTGTGTTGAATGCCTTGTAACACATGACAAGAAAGATTGTTGTGTGATGTGAGCAGCACAGTGATTTTGATAATGTAAAAACAGTAATGTTGTGAAGGTACAACCTAAATTACATGAACAATATTTTCTAATTTACATTTAAAATATTTTTCAAACAGCTTTTCATAGTTAATATTATGTTAAAAAAACTTTTTTTTTCTTGCCCAAAATTCATGCCCAGTGTGCACAAGGCTTTAAATAGAAGGTTTCTGTGGGTTAAATTTGTGTCCTGGTCTGCCTCCTGTGCCTTCAGCCTCAGCAGAGACACAGCCTGTGGTTGTTGAGACAGTCACACACACACGAACACAGACTGTGGCTCCTGGACAGACAGTATTGCATAAGAGTGTTAATGAGGACTAGATGTGACAGTCGGGCTCTTTCAGGCCACAACGATGGCCAGGTCAAGCCACTCATACAATGAATAGATTTTTTTTTTTTTATGCTTTCACATTATGGTTTGTGCCTGGGTTTGAACAATTAAATCTGTTTTAGTTCTGATGATTTTTTTATTTTATTTTATTTTTTTAAAGATGTACGTTTAATCCTTTTTTAACACTTCTTAAATTATTAGATATATTATATTATATTATACTCCAGCAAAATAAATGAAAATAATGCACTTTAACTTAGACATTTTAAATGGATTGTTCACCAAAAAAATAAACTTTGTCAACACCCTCATGTTGTTCCAAACTTGTATGACATCCTTTAATCTGTTGAACACAAGAATCTTGAATCTTTTTCTTTTTTTTTTTTTGAAACAGTAATAGTCAATGAGGTCCAACAGTTTCAACCGCTGAAAGCTTTACTCATGAGGGTGAATAAATGACACTTTTCAGTTTTGGGTGAGCTATCTTTTTAAATGTGGTTGAACTATGTGGTTGTGCTCACTAGTTACTTGGCAGGCAGCATAGTTTTCTCATGACAGCGACTGACTCATATCTTTCATTGCTGAGGTCATGAAACAAGTTTTATCAAAGCGTTGTTGTGTCAGACTATGATGGCATCAAGGTCACGTTCACATGAACTTCACCTATCTTTAAAAATTAACCTTTTGTATTAAAGCATTCCTATATGTCTGACTGGATGTCTTCTGCTTTTGGGTTTGGTTCTGCACCCAAACACAAATGAAAGAGTTCTGTTTGTTTTAGGGCCGGTTATTTCGCATTACCTCAAATGAACTCTTAGAGCACTGCCGCTCCCTCAGTTTATGTAATAGAGTTGAGAGACTTTATTGGAAATGATGGACAAAATGATTTTGGCTTTTGATAAATGAGTTTTGGCAGGAGAGGTCAGTGTTGTCACAATCTGTGGATGTGGCAACAATGAGTTTTGTTAGTAGCTCTGTCTTCACAATGCTTGCTTATATTGCCATCTAATGGCCGTTTGTGACATTGGCAAAACTAAGCAGCTCTTACATGGTAAAGCAAGCTTTTGTTCGAGTTCAAATAATAACTGGTGGAACCCCTGCGGTACCTCCACAAACTGGGCTGGATCGTTCAAACCAACCAAACTCAAACCCCTAGGATGCAGCGTGATAATTGGATGACTTGTGTTTGGATTTTCCCCCATCCTCTTTCTTTCACATTCACATTGACATCAACATCTTTAAATCTGGCAAAGTGTTACAAGTCTTCAGTTGTCAAATGTGCCTCCAGCTGTACAGAGATTTAGTAGTTTGAGTTCTAGCACCAGGACAACCCCATTCTTACTGTAACATTTAGGCACTAATGATTCGTAAGTATTGTTGAAGCATGGGATTTGTTTGCTCTTTATATTCAGAGCTGGGTATGGATGATGGGTGCCGTTTTTGTCATTGTCCCAAAAAAAGCCTCAAGTGCTCAGACAGGCAGGTAGATGGAATCACTTGTAGGGTGTTATAGTGCCATCTAGTGATGTCTAAAACAACTTGAAGATAACCATTAAAAAAAATAAAAATAAATAAAGTTAACATATAAAGGACTAAGAAAATGCTCTTGTTAATGATAAATAATACTAAATTCTTCATAAAGAGCTAGTCTGTCAAATTAAAAATTTTTTAGCACTGTTTCCAATTTTGCAAAGCAATGTGAATATTATAGACTTAAATTGTCATTTAGTGATGAGATTATCTTGAGGGTTTACAAAAGATCATCTAAACATCTGAAATCATGACGACCCAGATAGGACTTCTCCAAAGATTACTCGGCCAGGATTAGGCCTTATTTCAGTTAAAATATTTAAGTATCTTTTATAAATGTACACTAGAAAGGAACATTACTGGTAATCATCTTAAGACAAAACAATGACACTGACATATTTTAAGATATGTCAGTGCAAGTTGCTTTAAGTTAAAACAGCTCAAACATGCATTTTAGTCTGGGACTAGCTTAAATCTTGTCTGTGAAACCGGGGGTTAGTGTTCAACTTTTAAAGTATTTAGTAAAATTTGTTAACTAGTTTAGAGGCCAATCATTTTAATCCATCTGAGTACAAATTCCTGTACAGATTCCTGGCTGTAATATTGCAGATATCAGGTGTTTTGATGGTTTGCTTTGATTTGATTGTTATAGGGCCGTCGCGATATATCGACTTATCTCACAATATATGGACATGACCTCGATCAATTTTGGTAACGCGATATATTGCCCATTATGTTAAAAATAAAAATGAATGCACTTTTTGACGATCGAGTTGCCTCTGTCATCTTATCTGCTCCATGTCGGAGGTGAAAGCGGGGCTCAGGCAGCTCCTTCATACACAGAGCGGACATCCTTGGCGTTAAGGCCATTTCACACGGGACGCGGCAGTCGCGAGCATCTAGTTCATTTTCATAGAGAATGCGTTTTTGCCTTCCACTGCGCTGATTTTCCATTGCTCTTTATGTAAATGTGCGCTAGATCAACGTATTTGTCTGTTGCACTCGTCTTTTGCAGTGTCTCGTGCTGCTCGAGACAAAAGTTCAAGAAAAATAGATTTAGCAGATGATATGGCCTGTTGAGTAATCCATCTGTGCATTTGTTCATATGGACATATCTGACAGCTAAGTAGATGAAAAATCTCCGCATATGTGACTTATGTTTTTTTGTTTGTTTGTTTTTACTTGTTACTTTGCACCTTTTGTTCCTAAATATTTATTATTTATTTATTTTATTATTATTTTTTTTTAATTAGGATAATTTTTTTGACTCTTCAATTTAAGAATTAAGTTCATTGTCAATTGAAACTCTGTAGGCCTACTTGCATTTTTATGCTGTTATATTGTGATTATATATTCAGTGGCACAAATTTTTTCTGGGACAATATATCGCCCAATAAAAAGTAGTTATTGTGACTAGGGGTGGGAATCGCAGGGTACCTCACGATACAAAACGATAACGATACATGGCTCACGATAACAATGATATTGCGTTTCGTAGGGCATTTAGACCTGGTCTTTTCACGATCGGATAGCTATCCGATCAGAGAAAATGCATGAAGTGACCAGGTGCAAACAGACCCTTTGACGTTCTTCACCAAATGCTTACACAGATATACACGGGAGCATTCGAAAGCAGGCGTCTATCAGCGGATCCCTGATATATGCTTTCAAACGCTCCCGTGTATATCTGTGTAAGCGTTTGGTGAAGAATGTCAAAGATGTCTACGTTTGTCTTATCAATGGTATAAAAGTGCGTCAAGACTTTGAACTTAAATGTGGCCGGGGCATCTATTTTACTCACTCTGCTGTATGCCATCCTGTTAAAAACCTTTTTTTTTCTTAGGCTGCTTAACTTCTGTTCACTTTTCCCTCATTCCTGTGTTGTGCTGCCTTGAAGTAGCAACGCTTTGAGCAGAGAAATCTGTTTATTTTATTAATTAAAATATTGATATTTGGCGCAGCGATACGATTCTCGTATCGCACAGAGAAGGACGACGATATAACGCCATATCGATATTTTGTCCCACCCCTAATCGTGACGGGTGTGTTCAGTTATGGTTGCTTTATATTAACGGTGCACTCTGTAACTTTTGTCCATCTAGCAGGTAATAAACAATTGCATGTATTTTGCAACAGTGTTTTGGTTGTGCTTCAGCTCTACATAACTGCATAATGCCATCTCTCTGCACAACGCCATCCCTCAGTTCTTGCCATCTCTGAAAAACTAAGTTAATGTTGATTCTCGTTTTAATACGAGCTCTATTGTGTTATCTTTTTTGCTAAGACTCTCTGCTTGATTCTTCAGAGGTAAGAGATTTAGTGTGCTTCGTCATTTCAACCTTTCTTGCTTATGACAACTAACCTAACTAACCATCAAATTAGACAGCATCTTTTCTCTATTTACGGATATGACGAGACACACCGGGCGAGTGACGTACTATGTACGCAATTTCCCACGTAAACCATCACGACAGGTCTAATATAAACACTTAGGCTTACTATAGTGAGACAAAAACATTTTGGAAGAAGGATTGACAATGTATTGACTTGATTATTGATTATTTAAATTTTGTTAATTTTGAACAAAAAAAAAATACATAAGCCACTTTTCCATCGTCGGGCCAAACGGTTCTTAGAATGGTAAGTAATGCTTCCACTTGTGTTTCCACTGGAGCCTGGTACACCATGGCACGATTACAAACCGTTCTCGGCCCGGAATTCTCTGAATCGTTCTGGTAGAATCCATGAAGTGACGTCACCACACAGGATTGGTCACAAATTAATAATGAAATTAAAAGAAATATCTAATCATCCTCCATAACGCGATCATTATTTACATCTCATATCATAAGTAAAACATTGCATTACCAGGGCAACGACTGAAGCTTTTATATTACATTCCAAAGAGTGGCCGTTATCAGCCCCACAGTGGAAAATGAAACCGTAACCATACCAGCTGGCCCGGATCGGCACGGAATGGAACGGTTACGCAATGAGAACCATTCGGCCTGACGGTGGAAAAGCAGCTATAGTGTACCTTTTAATTCCCTCACCATTTTGTTGTTGGTTATTTTTGTTTATTTTCAACCAGGCAAAATCAGTAGGTCAGACTGCGTTTAAAAAAAAAAAATGTAAACGTTGTGGTATAAAGTGACACATTTAAGTTTAAATAATGTTTTGATCAAATCAATAATGATATAATGATTCTTGCCTTACTGTCTAGATGAAAGAAATAACTAACATTTGTTGCCAGGAACTTAGTAGTTTCAAATGGTCAACACTATATAAATGATGCAAATGATAAAATGATACTGGTGACTATATAAGTGGTTTTAAATGTTTATCAGATGGTGCTATTATATATCATATAGTTTTTCACTTTCCTTTTGCTGTTGCCACCAATGAACACTAGGGGGCAAATGTGACCATCCAAACTGGTGTAGCGACTAACACTGTAGCTGTACACAAGCCTGGCTCCTTTGTGTGAAGTCATGTGATTTAAATGTCTTCATTTAACCAGTGCAGCAGTGTCTTTGTTGATAACCTATATACCTCCATATGAGTTTTTGACTGCATCAGAGATATGTCCATACAGAAGACTCTCATTTATGGAGAAATGTTCTGCAAACATCTGCTTAGGGAAGCATGGGTAATTCACATCAGCTTTTGTGAAGCAATATGAATAGGCAAGCTTACAGAGGAGTCACAGTAATAGTGGGTCTATTGATATATATCAGGTGAGGCGTCTCAGAAAAGTACCATCAGACTACTTTCTATTGCGTCTCTTCTCACTTTTGTTTGACTTGATTAAGATGAATTGTTTGGAAAAAGCTCAGCTCATGTCAGATTGATGTTGTGTATGGAAAACCTTTAATTGTCTTTGACAGAACTTCATGCTGTGCTGAGCCTGAGATGTAGGAGCGCTGTTTACGGTTAGATGGCAGGTTCATTAATTTCCTGATGAGGAAAAGTGAATAAGTTGTATAATTCCTTCTAGGACCTGTATTGTTGTAGAAATAACACACAAGGAAGCCTTACATTTGTTTTGAACAGTGCGTTATTTTTCAAAATGTTTTCTATGAAATCGCTAATCACCCAAGACGGCATTCTGCTTGTTTCACCAGGTACGTCAGAAGCCGTGCCATTTGGAAAGTCCATTGAAATGAAATATCCCTCACATTATCACAGAATGACGTCTGACTGCCCCAGCACAGCTCTAAGGTCATTTTAACAGTGCCGTTTTAGAACTTTTGCACCCAACTTTAGCTCATGCAGAGAGATACTGTAGAAGTTTTTGAGATTTGAATTACAAAATGAAAGGTTACTTCTGCATAGTCACCTTTAATGACCAAAGCAACATCAGCTACTTTACGCTGCTCTCCTGTATGGACCTATTTTACAACCGCCTTTATCTAGATCTGTTTTACTAGTGCATACCTGTCTGAATCCATTCCTTGAAGTCATGTACAGTTCAGTTTTGTCTTCAGGGAAAGCATCTTCTGGGTAGAGACAGCTCATTATACTAGAGTTCCTAGAACTGCTGTGTAAACTTCATGGTTATTGTGTTTTTGTTGTTTTTTCATACAAGCATTCTCTCTCTGTGCTTCATGTTTTTTTTATGTTTTGAGGGAAAAAGTGAGTTCATTGGGTCTGACACAAATTACATTACATTTATATCTTATATGTTAAATACTTAAGTGAAATGGATTTCCAGGGTATTTCTAGCTAAGCCTATATTAAAGAAAACTATACATCACAATGTACATTTACAAATAGCTTGTTTAATTGATTCCTTATTGAGTTTATTGCATCTGTATGTAATAGCGTAATTTTTGCTTCATTAAATTTTATTTGTAAGCACTTTCTAGTAGAGTGAGGCGGGCCTGTCTTTTGTATCATTGAATATGTTCTGTTTGATTTGTGCCTCCAGTAGATAGTTTGATTCATATAAGGGTTGGTGTGACTGAAATGTTAAATCACAGTATGAGTAATTTTATATAATTGCAATGGCATGTGTCATTGTATAGATATTGTGCTTGTAATTTAACATTTGTTTTATAAATAGTAACTAAATAACAGATACTTTACATTAGGGCTGGATATTGACACAAATTTCACAATTCTTTTTTTATTCCAATTTGATTCAGTATTGATTAATTGGGGATACATATCAGACAGTACATGGAATACATTTTAAAGAAAAAAAATCTCTCAATGCTGTAAACCATACATTACTATAATATTGAAGGTTAAAATTAACTGACTTGTATACAAACACTTAAATTACACACAAGGATGTTTTTATCATAAAGTTATACTAACTTTTATAATTACTTGATTGTTTCTACTCCAATTTGTTTTTTGAAATATGAACATTTAAATGGTGGTGTATGTATATGTGTGTGTGTGTGTGTGTGTGTGTGTGTGTGTGTGTGTGTGTGTGTGTATGTGTATGTATATATATATATATATATATATATATATATATATATATATATATATATATATATATATAGTGTGTATATAGTGTATATATTTAGCAAAATGCTCCTCTCTAGGGTTAATTTTTCTAGCTGACTATAACGTGTGTGTGTGTGTGTGTGTGTGTGTATGTGTGTATATATATATATATATATATATATATATATATATATATATATATATATATATATATATATATATATACACACACACATACACATGTATATGTAAATACACTACCAGTCAAAAGTTTGGACACGGTAAGATTTTTAATGTTTTTAAAAGAAGTTTCGTCTGCTCACCAAGGCTGCATTTATTTAATTAAAAATACAGTAAAAAATATTATTACGATTTAAAATAATCATTTTCTGTTTGAATATAATTTATAAAGTAATTTATTCCTGTGATCAAAGCTGAATTTTCAGCATCATTACTCCAGTCTTCAGTGTCACATGATCCTTCAGAAATCATTCTAATATGCTGATCTGCTGCTCAAGAAACATTTATTGTGTACAATTGTACAAAATATTTGTGTACAATATTTTTTTTTTTCAGGATTCTTTGATGAATATAAAGTTCAAAAGAACAGCATTTATTTGAAATATAATCTTTTGTAACATTATAAATGTCTTTACTGTCACTTTTGATCGATTTAATGCATCCTTGCTGAATAAAAGTATTAATTTCTTTAATTTCTTTTCAAAAAAAAAAAAATTCTTACTGACCCCAAACTTTTGAACGGTAGTGTATAATGTTACAAAAGCTTTGTGTTTCAGATAAATGCTGTTCTTTTGAACTTTCTATTCATCAAGGAATCCTGAAGAAAAAAAAAAAGTACACAACTGTTTTCAACATTGATAATAATCATAAATGTTTCTTGAGCAGCAGATCAGCATATTATAATGATTTCTGAAGGATCATGTGACACTGAAGACTGGAGTAATGATTCTGAAAATTCAGCTTTGCCATCACAGGAATAAATTACTTTATAAAATATATTCAAACAGAAAACAGTTATTTTAAATTGTAATATTTCACAATATTACTGTTTTTACTGTATTTTTAATTAAACAAATGCAGCCTTGGTGAGCAGACGAACCTTTTTTAAAAAACATTAAAAATCTTACCGATTCCAAACTTTTGACTGGTAGTGTATGTGTATGTGTGTATATATATATATATATATATATATATATATATATATATATATATATATATATATATATATATATATATATATATATATATATATATATAATGTGTGTGTGTGTGTGTGTGTGTGGAGAATTTTATGATCACTGAATGGCTTTTCTGAGGTAAATGTAATGTTAGGTGAGCTGTTTTATTGACGTCTTTCAGCAGTTGTAACATGTAACGCTGATTGAGCAATCACATGAGATGTGATACGGGTTTCGGTAAGTTGTAGCCTACTGTATCTTTTAACATACCCTCTGATGTTCATTCATGCTTATGAATGCAGAAGAGATGATCCGTTCACGTGAACTTTGCGTTGCTGCTTTGCTTGAATTGAGGCCTCAACAGCGATCTGTCACGACACATTAAAGAGGGCCAAAACGGTATTGATTGTTTGAATTTCGTAATAAAATGGACAGAATTTGAAATCTGGGACTTTGTTTCATATCAAAAGTAACAAAGCTTATTGCAATTTATTGTGCTACAATGTTATGTTCATTCATCAACTGAAAACAGCATAGGCTAAAAGGTCAATTCTTGGGATTTAAGAATCGATATCGGTTCATCAAAAAGAGCATTGATTAAAATCGAGAATTTTTTTTTTTTTTTTTTTTTTTATAAAAACCCAGCCCTACTTTACATGTGAAAGGTACTTCACTATTTTATCATTATTTGTTTGTTTCTTAGGGTATGTACTCAAACCAAAAGGATAAGATTATTCATAATGTCTAAATAAATCAGGCATCAGTGCAAAACATCCTGAGCTTTGCACTATATAACACAAGTTAAAAACAAAACAGTCCCCACTCTGAAATCTGACTGGATGAGCCATGTTGTAAAATTATATATGCACAAATGTGACCGCATTATCATATTAATGCAGCAAATTGCATTATTACTTGGCAACTTAGCTCTGCAATGTTGCTTTAGTTGTTCGTCTTTTTTTTTTTTTTTTTTTTTGACATCGCATTCTGTATTTTTATCCATGTTTTTCATTGCCTTAACATGTAAATTACATAAAACAGTCCTGCCCAATAAATGGCACACAAATATATCCATCTGTAAACGATGTAGCAAATTGCAATCTCTACAAATTGATACATTTCTGCTGTCACTCTGTATTATACCATCATGCCGTCCAGCCCTGTATTGTCTTTGTTCCTTTGTTTTTAGCTTCAGTGTTGCTGTCATCATCTAAGCACTGCTATTTGTATGACCTTTTTTGGGCCTTTGAGACCTTGTAGTCATGAAATGAAGCTGCTAGAGCTGGGTGCAGATGACAAAGACATAGAAAACTGAGGGGTTTGAACAGGGAAATCCCAGCTGCCTTTTTGTAACTGTACTATAGGGACCGTGAGCTCCTCAGAGTCAAGAGGACCGGTTATAACCGGCTGGGCTCTGCCACTCCCCCTCCATATCGCTGTCTGTTTCTCTCCCTTTCTTTCTCTGTGAGCTGTTGACCCATTTATTTTTACATACTTGAGACTTCTGGTATATTTTGCATTTATAACTTCATATCCAATGTTGTCATATTGGAAGGAAAATATGTTGATGATCTTGATTTAGTTGGCCTACTCAAAACACCACCATGCAGCCAAACGGCAATTGAGGCCCGGGACAGCGCCCAACGATTAAGTCTTATTACAGTCAAGACGCTGTCGTCATGGATTTGCATCTGACGTAGACTAGTAGTAATCTGCTATATTGGTTTCTGTGAGTGAACGTTTAACAAGATGGAAGGGTGATCAGGGTGCGTGGCAGGAAGAGAAGAACGAATGGTGTAAATATAGCCAGGCTTGAGTGCTAAACGTACAGTGTGAGGTTAAGAGTCACCACAAACAATGTCTTTAAAATGTTAATCTGAAATGGCATTATGGTTCGTGTTCGGGTCGAAGGTTGCCTTCATTAACAAACACGGTTTTCTTGGCTCCATTAGCGTGAGAGGTAAACTGAATTCCCAGTAGTAATGTTAAGCATTACCCGAGCCACTCGACTGAGCTTTGCTTGTCATTACAGGAGCACAAAGTGATGAAACAGGCATCTTTCATAGACAAGACATGCTCTCTCCATCTTAAATACCAAGAATGACATCCAATCTGCCAGTTCAGCAAACTCTTAGTATGATTCCTAAAAAAACATCTTAAATCTTTTAGTCTTGGGCTCGAGGCTACATTGCTGAAAAATTTTGCAGGTCTCAGTGTCTCGCTGTACACTTAAGTACTGTAAACCTGATGAACTTACTGATGACATTTTGAACATTACTGGCAGCTCTCATTTATGTAAGTGTGACAGTCATTTGTTTGAATCATCATGGGTATACACTACCCTAGTTTGGGGTCAGTAAGATATTTAACTCTTTCCCCGCCATTGACAATTTTCTGGCTTTCCGTGTTTTCACTGTTATACAGTAGGGGGTGCTTTTACGCGTCTTCTGAAAGTGTACTGAATCTCCGGATCAAAACACAGGCAAAAATGAGCAGAAACAAGTAATAAAAGCATTGCTTATGCACATTGTAGTCTTTGGGGAAAAAACGCTATTTTCTCAGCTGTTTGATTGAAATGTTGCTTTTTTCCTTAATTTTGATAATGCATGGCACTATAAGAAAACAGTTTTTTTTTTTGTTTGTTTTGTTTAAAAGCTGTTTATTTCTTTTGATATTGCATGTTCAGATATTCATACACAAAACATTCTGGCGGCCATGAAATTTGTGAAAATTATCAAAAATGCTGACCAGCAACTTAAAAAAAAAAAAAAAAAAAAATGCTGGCGGGGAAAGGGTTAAGCAGCACAACTGTTTTCAACATTGATTAAACATTTTTAAAGGATCATGGAACACTGAAGACTGGAGTAATGGCTGCTGAAAATGGTTGTACTTTATTTTATAGTACATGCACTTTCAATGTACTTGGTGTACTTGACCACAAAAGTACTGAGTAAAGTAACTACATGGGTTAAGATTAGGTTTAGGGGTAGGTTCAGGGTTAGTACCTAGTTATTACCCAGTGTCATTACTACAGTAAGTACTAGGGATGGACGATTAACCAAAGTAATCGAAACTTTATCACTAAAGTAGCTTAGAAACTCAAAAGTTATTGTAGCATATATTTTTCAACTTTTGAAGTAACTATTTACAACCCACAGCTTCACAATTAATAGAGAGACGGTATGACTAATTCACACACGCAATCGCTCTTATTACATACTGGTACTGTGCTAATTTAATTTATCTTTGATTTACAACAAGCAGAAATCTGTAAGAAATGTTACGAACCATAGTAACTCCTGAAAGTGAGCTGTTATGTCAGATCACCCTTTCATTAGGAAAAAATAGCCCACCTTTATTAGTCAAGCATATTTACAGTACAAACCTTGTCAGTGAACTATGAGGGCAAAAAACAAAACAAAAACAAACAAACAAACAAAACATAATCGTTCATTAATCGTAATCGAGGTAAAATGTTCAGTTAACCGAGGTTTTGATTTTAGGTCATAATCGTCCAACCCTAATAAGTACATAGTATGTTCATGTGAAACATGACTGTAAAATAAAGTGCTACCGTGAAAATTCAGCTTTATCGTCACAGGAATAAATAACATTTTAAAATATATTAAAGAAAACACATTTTTAATTGTAATATTTCACAATATTACTGTTTTTACTGTATTCTTTCAAAAACATCAAATAGGCATTACTGACCTCAAACTTTTAATGATAGTGTAGGTATGGTCAATATTGTGTTCTCCATTAATGTTTTGAATAATGACTTTTTTTTTTTCTTGAATTTCCTCTGCACACTTCAGTTTTAGATTATGAATAATACATT
Source organism: Hypophthalmichthys nobilis (assembly GCA_037950665.1). Lineage (NCBI taxonomy): Eukaryota > Metazoa > Chordata > Actinopteri > Cypriniformes > Xenocyprididae > Hypophthalmichthys > Hypophthalmichthys nobilis. The sequence continues at coordinate 10,701,452 of CM075474.1, read as the reverse complement.
TTTAATTCAAAATATTACAAAACCCTTTATACATTATCCACGTTCACACAGCAGCAGAATACGGTTGTCAGTCCTGTTTTTTAGTCCTTAATACGGTTACGTTCTCACACACTGTGGTTATTTACAACAGTGACAACCCTGATCTCTAACTGAACTCCCACCCATAGATTTTCCGCGTCCTCGGAAACCTGCGTGAACTAGTGTGAACGGACCCGGAGTGGTCAACTAGTTGTCTGTCACATTATACAGTGTGAGCGAGCCGCTCTGCACTGCACAAAACGCATGTCAACCATGTGTTGCGGGTTTTCATGTGTGGTTTCTGTAACTTGCAGTGATGGAGATATGAGCAGTGTCATCAGAAGGTTTTAGATCCAGTCACTGTTGTCCACCGGTGCTGCTCCCGTCAGTTTTGAGTTCTACATGCGACTCAAATACTCCGCTCTCCACCCAGATATAAAAGATGCTGTCAGTAAATGAAGATTCAACTCTTGTCGTGTCAAAAGTGATAAGACTTCAGTTTTATGGACGCCACAATCTTTATTACTTTGGTCACTGTCGCTGTGGTTACTGGTGAGATAAAATGGGCTTGACTCCCTTTGCACGTTCATACAGACCGCAGTCGAGATGCTACTGTAAGTTGCTGTGTGAACGGGACATTTGGAGACTCACACCTTTTAAGTAAATGTGGTTGTCAATCCCAAAAACTGACAGTGTGAACATAGCCTTAGTCCCTACCCCATTTAAAGGTGCCGTGTGTAAAATTTAGAAAGGGTCTATTGACAGAAATGCAATATAATATACATAACTATGTTTTGAGTGGTGTATAAGACCTTACATAATGAACTGTTATATATTTATTACCTTAGAATGAGCCATTTCTATATCATACACTGCAGGTCCCCCTCCATGTCAAGTCGTCATTTTGCGCCGCCATGTTTCTACAGTAACCCTAAACAGACAAACTGCTCTACAGAGAGTGTTTCGTCTCTGTTCGTTGGTGTTTTTAGAGGCAGCTTGCATCGTCATTACATTGAATACACTAGTAGTAGTACTAGTAGTTGTCTGGTTTATTAGAAGCAGGGATTGTCTTTGTTAGAAGTAAGAAGAAACCTCATTGCTTGCCTGGCTATCTTTGTCTTTGTGTCGGCCACCATAGCTTCTCTAAAGTGCTTCAAAAGGGAGGGGTGAGCACGGTGCTGAGCCGTTGGTTGCAATTTGCAACCTCACGGCTAAATGCCATGTGATATTATACAAATTAAAGTCACGTTTATTACTTTGTTGCATATCCTTTGCATGCAACGGCTACTTGAAGTCTGCAACTCAGATATCACCGTGTGCAGAGTATCTTCTCTGGTGATTCTCTGTCAGGTCTGTGCTGCAGCCATCTATAGCTCCTGCTTGTTTCGGGGGCAAGTACCCTTAAAGTTCACCCAGAAATGAAAATTCTGCCAATGTCATGACAAACACATAAGGCTTAATGCCTCTTCAATACATAAATGAAGATACTTTAAATTAAACGTGAGAGATTTCTGTTCCTTCATTAAAAGTCCAGATAGCCAATACTTTGAGACTTCAAAAAGTTCATGAAGGCATTGTTAAAGTAGTTCAAATTAATCCAAGTCTCCTGAAGAGAATACAGGCTTTTATTCACATACACTACCAGTCAAAAGTTTGGAACACAATACATGTTTCTTGAGCAGCAGATCAGCATATAATGATTTCTGAAGGATCATGTGACACTGAAGACTGGAGTAATGATGCTGAAAATTCAGCTTTGATCACAGGAATAAATTACTTTATAAAATATATTCAAACAGAAAAGTTATTTTAAATTGTAATAATATTTCACAATATTACTGTTTTTACTGTATTTTTAATTAAATAAATGCAGCCTTGGTGAGCAGACGAAACTTCTTTTAAAAACATTAAAAATCTTACCGTTTCCAAACTTTTGACTGGTAGTGTATAAACATTGATCAGTGCACATATATAAAGCACATCAAATATGATAAACAGAAGCCCAAACGTGTTTGCTTTCATTAAAAAAAAAAAAAAAAACTTTTAAAAGGATAATAAAACATTCTCATATATTATTGTTGACATCTAACGATGCATGTCCAATCAAACTGTACAATGTTTCATTGTGTATTCACTTAAAATAAGAACAGAATTTGAAGTGCAAACGTGGTAAACAAAAAAACAAACATGGTTATCGTAAATATTTGTGATCAGACCTGCTAACTGATATCTAGGTCAGTGTATGAATGCAGCGGCCACTTCTGTCTTTGATCATCTGTTTCCTCTCCACTGAGAGCACTGCTCTTCGGCACGAACAGCACACGAGTGCTGCCAGCGCTGCGGAAGGAGGCGGCGTGTCCGTTTGCCTTGAGCCCGTGTCCCCTTCCTGTTTAAACAAATGGGCACAAAAGGGAGGACTGGCAGAGGGAGCAGAGCTGCGTTCCCGCACAGTGATTAGTGCAAACGGGGGTCCCCTCGCTGAATGAAGCAGCGGTTATGTAACGCACAATGAGGACAGGCTAGGCTTGAGGCTCCCTCAGGTTCTCTTCCGCCTGAATGGAGAAAAGGGGTTATGGGAGAGGGATGCATGCCGTTCGATTAGGAGGGAGGGAGGGATTCCTGTAATCTCCATTGAGACGGAGAAACACAGGCCTCTGCTCCTACACACATACACTGCATTCCACTGCAGATTTTTGATAACTTAATTACATACAGGATATTTATGTTCGATTTTATGTCGCTGATATGATTCAACATAGCAGTTTCATCATAGTGTTTTGTTTTTTTTGCATTTTAGCCACATTTTAATTAACTGTAGAGTTATTGGATATAGAATTTGAGCAGAAAAGCGGAGAACAGGAGAAGGAATGACACGGGGTGGACTTAAACTTGCATCACCTGCATGAGCACTAGGGCTGAGCGCTGTGATATTGTGTAACAGCTATGCAATACCTTTGGTTTGCGTCTTTCATTATTTTCTTTTTACAACTGTAACTTAATCAGTTACATTTTAATGTGTAAAATGATTATTTAACACTTAGCATTACCAGATTTTAATTTATAAAGTGCCTTTCCCAAACTTGGTTGCTGTACAGAAGGTCAATAATATAGACAAATATAAATATAGATGCACAATATAAGCATTTAAATAAATACAAAACAAGCAAAACGTAACAAATGGCAATAACAAAAGACGACTAGTCAGTAGTAGGGGTGGGAATCACAGGGTACGATACATGGCTCATGATACTGATAATATCACAATTAGGGATGTTAGCGATTAATCGACAATCGATTAATTGTCGATAATACATTTAATCGATAAAACTTAGTGATCATCGATTAAGCAGGTTCATGCATGTGCATGCTGCTCAACCGCGAAACATGTAAAGCAGACACAAGGAAAAATGAAGTGAGCATGCCGGAGTTATGTTTGTGACTATGACTATGATTGGGACTGTCATATTACATAACATTATAAAGCAAACAAACATTGTGAATTATTTGGGTTAAGTTGCTGTGTTTCATCACTCCAGGAAGAGAGCATCCACTACATGAGTCACACATTCTGAATAGCACGTAACTTAGTACAAATTCACTTGTACATTTGCGTCATTTTGTGCAGATATAATTTGTAATATTATGTTTCTTTTGTATATATCTGATTGATTAATCTCATATAGGATGCGTTTCTTTGAGTTAAATAACTCGCAAGCAGAGTGCTCCAGTTTACAGGTGTTCATTCAGCGCTTCAGCGCGCGCAGCTCAAACAGCAATACACGACTAGTAACTATGATTGGTACTGTTATATTACATAACATTTATAATGAGAACACTATTTTAATAAATCTCTCTGAATTCATTAGGTTTAGTTGCCATTTTCAGCGCATTATTCCAGGAAGAGAAGGAAGTTGTTACAGGAAGTCCACAACTGACAAGCACGCATCTGAGGTGGCGTTGGGGACACGTTGTATTAGTCGTTATATTTGATCAATCACATCGACTCATTTTACAATCCTACTAGCCCTTTATTTGGATTAAATACTCTTCTCAATTAGGTGAGGAACATGCCATTTTGAGCAGCATTTGCACACCCTGTCATGTTGTTCACTATATGCCACTGCAGTAGACGCATATTGCAGTATTAATTGATTGATCGTTAATTTAAACGTCGATCGATCATGGGAATTTGTGTAAATTGACATCCCTAATCACGATACAGCGATTCTGCGATAATCAGTATATTGCTAGACAATCCTAAATAATACATCACAATATTGTTCTAACTATGAAAACAAAATGCCCGTGGAAAGGTTAAGTGCAGGTTTTCCAGACTTTGGACTTGAACGTGGCTGGGACATCTATTATTTTGCTGTCCGCCATCCCTTTAAAAACCCCTTTTTCTAAGTGTAGTTAACTTTACAGTATGTTCACATTATACTCATTCATGTGTTGAGCGTCACCTCGAGGAGCCATAAAGTAGTGACGCTGGGAGCAGGGAAATCTATTTAGAGTGCCTTGTTTTATTCATTAAAATATCGATATTTGGCGCCATCGTATCGATTCTCATATCGCACAAAGGACAACGATATATTGTCCCACCCCTAGTCAGTAGTCAGAAGAAAGATGGAAATACTGTGAGAATAGTTTAGAATTGACTTGAAGGAAGAAATAGTGATGTTCATAGTAGGGATGCGCGAGACTCTTTGACTAGTCGATTAAACAATGCTGCTGCTAGTCGACTTGGAAATACTAGTCGTTTACATTTAATCTTTTTTCTGCAACTTTTAATGTTTTGCTTTATATTTTTACAAAGGCTACATTTAAAATACCGTCATGTTAATGTAACATTTTAAAGTTAATATATTATTTTGAAAAGTGTATGTGGAGCGAAAAACAAAATCGTTATGAATCAGCGTGTCGAATCAGCGGTTTGAGTGCCAAAGTCACGTGATTTCAGCAGTTTGGTGGTTTGACACGCGATCCGAATCATGATTCGACACGCTGATTCATAACGCTCCGAAGCTTCATGAAGCGGTGTTTTGAAATCGGCCATCACTATATAAGTCGTTATTTTGGTTTTTTTGGCGCACCAAAAATATTCTCATCACTTTATAATATTAATATTGAACCACTGTACTCACATGAACATTGCTGGCTATGCAGGCCTCACTGAGCCATAGGATTTCAACAAAAATATCTTAATTTGCGTTCCAAAGATTAATGAAGGTCTTACGGGTGTGGAACGGCATGAGGGTGAGTAATAAATGACATTATTTTCATTTTTGGGTGAACTAACCCTTTAAAAAGACTGTTTCCGGGGGTGGGGGTTTAGACTAGTTGGTTGCAAAATTTGTTTGTTTATGAAATTAGTCGTTGCACCCATCCCTAGTTCATAGTTTTGGTGCTACGTCACTAAATGATCATGGGTGGATGAGAGACGAAACCAAGGAACAATGAGAAGTTTAGAGTCTGATGAACAAAGTTTGTGGACTGGTGTGTAGCAATGCAATTGAACAATAGAATATGTATATGCGTACCTTTACCTTCATGTAAAATGGAACTTTGCTATTACTCCCTAGTATTAAAATCTCTTCCACAGTCTTCAACTTTTACTTAAAATATTATGACTGCCACCCCCATTTAGAAATGTCACTGTGATGAAAACTAGTGCTTTCATCCCTCAAAGCATTTGCTTCATGTGTCTCTATGGCTGTAGTCAGTATGCTCCCTTACTCAGTATCGGCATTCAGTGAGTCACGCATCTGTTTTTGCCAAGCATATAGAGCAGCTTCAGCGCTGATGCAGGTGTGATTGCTCACACAGGCCAGCACACAACTGCAGAGATGCTTCTGGTGTTTTTAAGCGCTGTGGAGGGAGGGCTTGAAATGCTTCCCACCTCATTGCCCGGACGACTCCGTGGCTCTCATCGCGGGCTCTTTTCCATAAGCAAACTGGATTCTGCCGGTTGGCGCTGAGCGTATATATTCTTCTCAGAATTAGGGCAGAGCAATGAGAGAGGAACACTCGTCACAGGCTGACATGACAGATGGAGAGAGGGAGCAGGCGGGGGAGTCAGCTCAGTGAATCTGGAAAAACAGGCAGTGCAGTTTAGTAAGAAAGAGAGCCAACAGAGACGTGGTAAATCTTTGGGAAAATACACCGTGTGACCCCAGTGTTCAGTGTGCATTTACATAAAGCCTTTCCCTAGGTGTCTAACTTGGAAATATTTGGGATTAGTGGTAAAAACAATGGGATTTTTAATGGCTTATGCAACTACAAATATCTACAGCAGAGTGGCCCATTATAATGCCTGTATATTAATTGCATTAAATACTTTTTTTTTTTTTTTTTTTAATATAAATATGAATGCATTAAACAGAAAAATGTTGCTGTTCTTTTGAACTTTCTATTCATCCAACAATCCTGTTTAAAAAAAAAAAGTTTCCACAAAAATAATTAGCAGCACTTTTTTCAACATTGATAATAAGAAGAAATGTTTTACCAGCATATTAGAGGGATTTCTAGGGGTTTTCACACTTGAAATAGTTAACCCTGGGTCACACTAAACCCCGGGTAAACGGAATCCTGGGTTATCTTGCTTCACGTTTCACACTGCTCATAATTTACCCGGGGTTAACAATTAATCCTGGGTATTTATAAACTGACGTTTCACATTGTACATTCCTAAACCCTGGGTTAACGTTCTTATTTGCATATTTACGGTGTCAGTGTCATTGATTGGATAAACGCAGCATGCGACCTGTTTACATAAGCTCTAGCATTGCGCATCCTCGTATTGCAGACTGTACTATTGAGTTTATATTGAATGGACATTTCGGACCGCAAAAGCGGTGCTAACCCTGCTCCAGAGCAGGGTTTCATAACCCCGGGTAAAAAGCGGTGCTAACCCCGCTTCTAAATTACAAGTGTGAAATGTTCCTTTACCCGGGGTTAAAAGCAGTGTTTAGAACAACGATAACCCTGGGTTAAGCGCAGTGTTTAAAGACCTTCTGATAGATCATATGAAGACACAAATTCAACTTGGCCAATAAATAAAATGGCAACACTATTTGAGAGAATTATTAAAAACAAATTGCTTGGTGTTGGCTGTTTGGCATGTACACTAATAATAATAAAAAACACTTTCAAATTAAGTTGTTGCTGCCTTAAAGTTTAGCTTCGTGTAAAAAGTTGACATTTCTTAAATTATTTTTATGAGTTGAAGTAATGTAAAATTGACTTGACTTACTGATCATATATATATATATATATATATATATATATATATATATATATATATATATATATATATATATATATATATATTTTATTTTTACAGTGTAGTTGCACATGAAACTGGAATGATTCATGTTTTTAACCAAAATATTCATGAGCTGAGGGCAGGCCTGTTATCTCTTTTGCTACATCAGGGTAATTACTGCTCAGTCTGCGAACATGAACCCTGCTTCACCTGAGAACCGTGTGCTTTTTGTCCCATGCTGTTCACACACTACCTGTCCTATAGAGCTGCAATAGGAATGTTGCGTTCCCTAAGTGCAGTCAGGAGGAGATGCCTCTTCCTTTTTAGGCTTCTATATCACAGTAGGAAGGATGGAGATGATGCGAGATCCTTCTTTGATTATCCCAGTGCTCATACTGCAGTTTAAATTAGATCAAGCATCAGCCTCAATGCTTTCTCCGCATGCCGTGAGACGTCTCATTTGTAAAAGTGGCTTAAAGCAAAGAAAAACATTCACAGAAGCCTTAACACTCCAGGGCTGCTGGGTGCTTTTGATCAGTTGTTTTGTAGGAAAGAAAAAAGTTATGCAGATTTTTTTTTCATAAAATATTTCAAATTAGTTTGTTGTATTTAGTTAAGTTTAATGTGCTTTATTGTCTCTAAGGACTTATTCTATTTTATGATAGTGTATTTTATATTTAAATATTGAAACTAGCAGGTCTCAGACTAGGGCTGAATCTTGTTGGCAATCAATGGTCATTGATGTTTTTTTTTTTTTTTTTTTTTTTTTTTTTTTTTTTTTGTGAGAATTGTTTACTAGTTTTACAGGATTCTGCTATTTTAATCACATCCTTTTGACAATGTAAAAGTGCCATGTGGAGATCAGGCCACCTTTTTCATTTATGGTGCCAGTCCGATATTGCTACATCTTGACAGTGTCTGCAAACATACCGAAAAAGTCCACAAATCGCATTAGGAGCTCGAGTGGAAGTAATACTCATGCTTGACTGGCCGTCTGCATCAAGAACATCGTGTACAATGTAAACAACCCCCCTCTCAGATCCCCCTCAATTCGCCTACATCCCAGCTATTGTCTCACTCGATCAGCCCCAACGAACTGGAGCTTAACCGTACCATCAATGGCTGTTTGTCTTCGTGTACAGCTTTTGAAGTGTTCACTTGAGAAAAGTGCACTTATAAAGCGGTGAATGCTACAATATATTGCGTGCAATGGGGCTATAAGGTTCAGTCAATGCAAAAAAAAAACGGGTGTGTAAATTCCCAGAGTCTTACATCTCTACAGTGCCTCGTCTGTCACTTTATATAAAGGCTACAGTGCTTCCAGACAAAAGGAGAGGGTGGGCCGGTGCAAATTTGGTGCATATAACAGCGGCAAGGCAAGAAGGCTTCTACTATTCTAGCCGCAGGCCTTCATGCCTTCTGTAGTGGAAACTACTTCAATGACTAGTCCCAGGTATTTTCCGTGGCTGTTTTGCTTTAGGGCTAATCCTGCTAATTCCAGGTTTCACTCCACATTACTTATACCTGTTTCTTCTGTGCACACTAATAGAACAGTTACATAACCACAAATGTGTAAAGGAAGTCTGTGACCATTCACACTTCCCTAAATGCTGGAGGAACATGCTACTCTACGGAAAATAAAACCACTCTGCTTACGAACCTGTGGGACTCCGTGCAAGATACAACCAGCAGAAGCAAACGATTTTCCATTTTAAAAGGCACTTTTTACATGCCCATTATCTGTGCTAAAAATGTCATTTCATTAAGAGTGAATTGTGGAATTTTTAAATGTACGAAGTGCACATCTGTCTCCTCTTAGAAAAACGTCACCATATTAAGTCATTCTGAGCAGTAATTGTGCACTGTGCATGCTGAAGCTGTTCTCACATGCTTCTTTTCTTGCTCATGGAGTGAAACTTGCTGAGGTTGTCCAGTCTATTCTGTGTGTGCTGCACTGTCAGAGTTTGAGCTGGAGAATACAGGATGAAGCTCTGTTGTGCAACCTGCTGCTGTCAGCCCAATTGGAAAAATGGTACTTTCTCTCACGCAGAGTGTTCAGTGTGGCCTTCGTTTGTTCATGACGAAATCCCACAATGTGATCTCACCAATCTTCCAGTTACACCATGTTCATGAGACCAGTTCACTGTTCATGTAATTTGCAGCGTTCTTGCATAATGACACAATCTGCATTGTAAAAAGCACTATATAAATAAAGGTGACTTGACTAGATAATGATTTAGTTTGTTTTTTGTCAGTTAATAATTCCTATTCAGCGTGGCAGCAGGTCCTTAAAAAGTCTTAATGTCTTCCTAATAAAAGGCCTTAAATTGACTTTCAATTCAAATTCAGGTTCTATGGGTTTAAAATATTTTTGGTCACATTACCGCAACAATTTCTCCAATCTGAAGAACCCAGTGACTGAAGTGCCAGTCATTGGACAGACCAAAGATTTATTTTTCCCGTGGTAGTTATTGCGTCATCAGAGAAAATTGAGAGAGCAGAATACAGGTCGAACTACAGCTAGCTAGTTAAAAATGGGTAAATGGAAGTTTAATGAAAAATGGCTCGAGAATGCGTCCACATGATCTCATTCCTAAGTTACAATGATTCGCCCGTTTATTAAATTTCTGACAAAATCGCACCGGAACATTTTGTGTTGGCGCTGCCGCTGATCCAGAGAGAGCAGTTATGTACAGTATAGGTATGAAACGGCTTCACAGACAGTCTTTTCAACCACACAATATCATTATTTCTGTTACAAATATTCATATTATCATAGAAGAACTGAGTGTATAGTTCAGATATAAACACTGATGTCTACGTTAGTGATCAAAATAGAGTGAATCATCATTTGAAAGTAACATGGCGCTTCAAATAATGATTGTATCAATTACATTGTTACAAGTGACTGTTGAAAAAATGTATTTGGCATTGAATTCAAGAGATTCGTTTAAAAAATGCTGATTTGTCCAGGAATGTGTATTTCCATTGCAGGTTTGGTCTTAAATTTCATATAAGGTAGTCTTAAATTTAACTTGTATCTTATAACCTATATCTTATAACTTATATCTAAATTATATCTGTAGACACCCTGCTATTAATTTCCAACTTGTATAGTAGTATGCAGGGTACGCATTCAGAGTTGGTGGACCATTTCAGATGGCGTTGTGCTGTACCATTGTGAATCAGGCAAAATCATAAACTAGGCTCAGGTTGAAGACTGTGGAGAATGGCATCTGCACTCTGACTCTCAGATAAGTTACAGACACTGAGGGTGGCCGGTTGCCTAGGGACAGCTCTGCATGTCTAAATACACTGTTTGAAACATGTAACCTTTCTATAAATTTTGTGGCACTGAAGGCTCGCGGGTATCAGGGAGCTGCTGACTGCAGGGCTTCTGTGAGCAGCAGTCCTCATCTGCAGCAGCAGCTCCGGCACAGCTGTTTAAACTGTGTCCGTTTCAGCTCATCTCTCGACAAAACTCTCCAGGCTCTTATTCAAATCATGTTAGTCTATTTTACATGTAAATATTGAGGCTGCCCAGTTCTCAGACTAGGGCTGTCTTGATTACGAAACTTGCTAGTGATTAATGGTCACTCGTCTCACTTGCAGTTCAAGCTTAATATACATACACCTTTCACAGATACACAGTCGTTTATTTAGATTGAACTTGAAAGCACAAGATGTATGATTTCCTTTAAGGCTTTGTAAACAAAAGTTAGGGTTAGGTTTTTGACCATTTAATTTTAAATGATTGTTGTTGCTGTTCATAGTAATAAATAATAAGAAGAAATGATTATTAATAAGAAATGTTAAACATTTAAATTTTTTAATTTACATTTTAATTTTTGGAGAAGCACTGTCATGTCCACTAGACTAGAGATAGACTACAGGTAACTGGTAATGGCTAAAAATGTTGGAATTATGTAAAAATGTGAAAAGGTGAAACTCGTACTGCATCATGTGCATAATGCATTATCATAATTCAAGCTGTGCTGTGGACTTAAAGTGAACTGTATTTAAACACTCCTATTTTGAGGTCATATAGAGTGCTCTCATAGTACATTACTGCATCAGAAACAGTAGGCATTTCATAGCATTTCTATATTCCCTTAAAATTCCTTGTGTTCTCTGGCAAATAAGTGTTGTATATATAAAATATCAGTTATTAAAAACCATGATTTGAAATTTAAAGGGTTAGTTCACCCAAAAAGAAAATTGTCAGTAATTACTCACCCTCATGTCGTTCCATGCTTGCTTTGTCCCCCCATAGGCAGTTATGCAACTGAGACTTTGATGCTTCCAAATGTTCATAAAGAGATTGTAAAACTAATCCATATTAATTGAGAGGTTTAGTCCAAATTTTCTGAAGAGACTCGATCGCTTTATATGATGAACAGATTGAATTTAGGCATTTATTCACATAGAAATATTCATCAACTTATACATCAGTTGTGGTAAACAGAAGCTCAAGCATGTTTGCTTGACGTGTGAGAACCAATGAGGTTCATTCTCATGTTATGCAGCATGTTTGAGCTTCAGCAAGAACCAATGAGGTTCATTCTTGTTACGCAGCACGTTTGAGCTTCTGCAAGAACCAATGAGGTTCATTCTCATGTTATGCAGCACGTTTGAGCTTCAGCAAGAACCAATGAGGTTCATTCTTGTTATGCAGCACGTTTGAGCTTCAGCAAGAACCAATGAGGTTCATTCTTGTTACGCAGCACGTTTGAGCTTCTGCAAGAACCAATGAGGTTCATTCTCATGTTATGCAGCACGTTTGAGCTTCTGCAAGAACCAATGAGGTTCATTCTTGTTATGCAGCACGTTTGAGCTTCAGCAAGAACCAATGAGGTTCATTCTTGTTATGCAGCATGTTTGAGCTTCAGCAAGAACCAATGAGGTTCATTCTTGTTACGCAGCACGTTTGAGCTTCTGCAAGAACCAATGAGGTTCATTCTTGTTATGCAGCAGTTTGAGCTTCTGCAAGAACCAATGAGGTTCATTCTTGTTATGCAGCATGTTTGAGCTTCAGCAAGAACCAATGAGGTTCATTCTTGTTACGCAGCACGTTTGAGCTTCTGCAAGAACCAATGAGGTTCATTCTTATGCAGCACGTTTGAGCTTCCACAAGAACCAATGAGGTTAATTTAAAACTATCGTACTCGACAGAAGATCACTTCCTTCTGAGTTAAGATTCTGAAGTATTATGAAGGCTTGAATGAAAGCCTCTGAGCTTCAGTCAAGTTGAAGTTCTGTGGCTGTGTTCATTCTGATCAGGTATCTGTAGCCCACAGAAAGACACGTAAGTACAGGAGCCTCACAATGCCATTCAAAGCTGTCACTGAGTGTTATTTGAACAGGTAAAATCCCTCCCATTGATGGGATCCATAATGTTGTTTTTACTGCAAGCAGCCTAAGCTAGAGAGACGTGTGTGCGTGTTTCACCAGCCGCACACACGCTGTAAGCCTGCGTCGGGCTACGATACTGATGAGAAGTGACAAGATAAGTCCCGGCTCAAGTGCAGGGGCCCGCCTCTTCTCTCCACAGGGGAGAAATGCACGCTTCTGTGCCGGGAAAAAAACATTGGGACAGGATGGGTTTGGATCGCCGTTGAGGGTTGTGAGGACGGCAGCCTCCCTGAGTGCATGGGTGCGTGCGAGAAGCGATCATTGGGAATATTTTAATCTCTGTTGCTGGTTTATGTAACCGCCACGTGACCCTGTCAGTGACGTGACGTCACAGCTTGCCCTACTCCTGTTTTCACTCAATCGTTCACCCTGTAAGATGCACAAAGGCAGTATAGTGAAGACAAACGGAGACAGGACCACAGAGCTAATATAACCAGGCCTTGTGGTGGTTCAGCCTTTTACTACTGCTGGAGAAGATAAAGGGATTGAAACAGTGGCCATGCCTCTTTGTGCATGTGCACGTGTGTGTTTTTGAGTCGTGTGAGGAATAGAGGAGCAAGTTCTGTTTTTGGAGGACTGCTGATTGACACATCAATGAGAGAAACAGTCCTCCCAGTTCACGGCCGAGACGAAATGGCCATGAAGCTTTTGTTCTGGGAGTTAGAGCAGCATTTGAAAAGGTAAAGTGTGTTTTACACTGCCTGGTCTTACATCTAATCTATACGGTAGTTTACACAGCATTTTCTATTCATATTCTTCATTGGAAGATATTGTAAACAGAAAAATGCAAATGCATTTGACATTATGAATGAAAGGTATGGCCTCTAATTGTTGGAGAGTCTCAGGAGGTCTTTGTTTCTCTGAGCATCATATGTGTGTCAGATTAATCTGGTCATTTTAATGAGGAAATCATGTTCAGTCTAGTCTGTTGATTATATGTAAAGAAGAAACATCGAGAGAATCAAAGTAGATTTTGATTTACAGGGAATGTTTCTTCAAAATAATTGCTGCATTG